>JAECUM010065109.1:0-13014 GCA_016617855.1 Megalonaias nervosa | reverse complement strand
AGAGAGAGAGAGAGAGAGAGAGAGAGAGAGAGAGAGAGAGAGAGAGAGAGAGAGAGAGAGAGAGAGAGATCGGCCGTACTATACTGGGCGAGATTATATGCCTCCATGTCATATCTGGGAAATATGTGGGTGACAGTGTGAGACTAATGTGTGGCGTGATGTGTACAAGTAAAAAAAATCAATCAAATGCTAGGCCAATTTAGTTTATTACATAGCTGTAACGTGTAATTATATCTCTCAACACGCATTTTAAAAGTCTCATTGATATGCAACACGTGGTTCAGATAATTAATTTTATTGGGGTAACATCTTGTACCAGTATTTAATTATTTTTAACTTCATCAGGACTGTTTTGGATTAATTTATGATTGATTTCAGTTATTTTTACTAGTTTTATTTAATTAGCAGTAGTAAAATTAATTCAAAGCATTATCCACAGCTTGTTGCAAAGTATTTTGCCTATACCATAGATTCTATTATTGGAGCGGTGCGTGTCTGTTTATATTTCCTGACAAGATTAAAATTAAATTATCATCTGTCTATTTAATATGCAGTTCAGACACTTTTCACAGATGTCATTAACGTGCCGGACTCCAATCCAGTTTTAATCCTTCCCAGATCAGTCCAGGTCAACTACTGATTTTGTCACATATTCCCAAAAGGTGCCACATCATTTTCTTGTAAAGACTGAAACAAATGCTTTGAGAAGTGCAGAAGTAGTCCCAGAATATAAGGCCTAAAAAAACATGAGTAATCCATATCTGACTGCAAAGAGACGTGCTACTCTCTACATCCAAACGACAACGAGATCAAGGATAACAATTTTTAAACATATTTTATTTTTCCTTTAGCTAAAAAGTACCATTACATTCATGAATATGTTTATTCACTTGATTATGTTCCATTGTGCCTTATCATCATCATCATCATCATCATCACAATAACAGCAACAACGATAATAATAATAATAATAATAATAATAATAATAATAATAATAATAATAATAATAATAATAATAAAAAGAATAATAATATTGAAAACTTGATTTTCGTACAAATGCCGATGGTCTATTACCGATGATTGAAACTGAATTCTCACACATACATTCAGTTTTAACATTTAGAAAATGTCCGCTCTGTTACCTCTTAAAATGGATAAGCGCAAATAGCGAATGTAAACGGCACGTGCGATCGCCAGTCTGAAGGTTTTCTATACTCGTTGAAAATATTGGATAAAGAGTTTTTCAATTAAAGAATTGGACGCAGAATTAAACTGTCTGCATTTGAAATTGCTATAAAAGCCAATAAAGTTTCCCTTAGGGTTATCGGTTACTAATTAGACTTCATGGGCAAAGCACATCAAGCCAATATATTTAGGATGCACACATCGATGGGGTTTGAGACTATGGCCCGTGGTACTGCATTAATAGGAAACATCTGGTCGTGACAGGATATGGAGATCGAAATCCTTCAAAGAATTAGCATTGTTGTTCATTGAAATCCTAAATATTGCTATCTAATCGTTATGCACTTTGAGATTTATCATTTTGTCAGATTTCTAAATCATCTCGTCTTTAACTTCCGTCAGTGTCAAGAAACATTTTACGGCTCTTGTTTTATGTGCCATGCGGCATAATGTCATATTAAACATAGTTCAAATCTTACTCCAAAACTTAATGCATAGGTTTCGTGTTGATATTGGGTGCAACTCTTGATGAATGTACACTTAACTCTCGTTACATCGATCAAGTAGCTTTTCAGCTGTTTCGTCATAGAAACGTATCTGTAGTTATCAACAAAATTCCTTGAATTTTAGAATAATTATAGTGTTTATCTTATCGTTGTTAAATCATCTTGTGTAAATGAGAAAATGAGTAAGAAATACTAATATTAAAAGCTAAATATCTAAAATTATTGCAATTATTTTTACAATCTCATATTTTCCTACATTCAGAACGTTTTTCTTTCTAGAAATAAACTATTCATTAGTTGTAGTAAATAGCTATTTCACCCTTTAATTGTGTTTTGATTCATCGTTTGTCAATTTAGAACCTCAAATCTTCCCAGTATTTCATCTAGTTTTATTTGGCTTATATTATTATCTTGTTTACTGAATGATGTATCATAAACTTTTTCACCTCATTCAAAATTTTCAACTGATCAGTGATTATTTGCCCCGATTCATCAATCTCTTTTGTTATTTTTTTATTCATATTGTTATGTATATTAATTTAATTGTTTATTAGTTATTTTTTTAAATATTTTTTTTTTCATTTCATTACGTGCTATTGTAATGTAACATTGTATGTTGGACTTGACCTTGTCCAAAACTGAGTTCATTTCTGCTTGACCCAAATTTACTTTCATTTTATTTTATTCATTGTAAACAACTAATACATAGCTAAATTATTCTCTATATGTATAGGTTTAAAATGAGTATTAGTATTAATATAAGAAGTAAATATGTTTATTTGTGTCAAAGTTTTGAAATTTCCTAAGTGAATTATACATAATCCAGGTTATTGTTTTGTAAACATCAGGATCATTCTAGAAGGTTATTTTCCATTAGATAATGTTGTTTTTTTTTTTTTAAACGACAATGCAAATTGTGACCTGAGGTCAAGTAGAAAACTATATAATCTTGCAACTGTGAGGACTTGATCATTCTTATTTAAACATCCAGCACTTTGAAGTTGTATATTCTATGTTGCGACTGGTAGTTTTGGACTGGAATCTTTATTGTTCAAATTACTGAATTCAAGTGATTATTTTCTCTGGATATACAAAAGTGCTCCGATAAAATTCTTGGATAGAGACATACACTGGAATTTATACTGAATTCAAACCTGGAATTATATAACTGTGATTCAACAAAAGACTGTTGACACATCAACCCTCTATAAGCAATAACAGACACGTCATCGCCTTCAGTTTTCAGCTTTATTCTGGACTTGTACTGAGTTTTATTCAGGACTTTAAATTACTAGGACTTGTATCTGTAATTCTTGGATTATTTAGGGATTTAATTCGCAATACCGTAAGTTCTTGTTTCTCATTTTCACTTTGTATTGTATGGAAATAACTTATTTGTCAAATTTTACAAAGCTTGTTGTCTTTCACTCTTTTCTGTTACTTATTTTAAGAGCATTGATTTGTACAAAATATTGTCTTTTTTCCAAGCTACATAAATATTTTAACATTTTTTCTCCTTCTTCCATCCATTTATTTTTTGATCGAACAATCATCCCGTTTACTTTTTCTTTTCTTATTTCTCGAAGCAGAATTTTTAAACGTTCAAGTTTCTCTAAACTCACTATATTAAAATTTGTTTTAGAACATTTTTCAAATGTTCGACAATTCATTTTCTTCTTTTCTATTTTCTTTTATTCTTTAGGAAGAATGTTCAATTGTGAAGGACCCGATTGCTAACAAAATAATTTCGAAGAATAATTGATTATCCATATTATTATTATTATTATTATTGTTGTTGTTGTTGTTGTTGTTGTTGTTGTTGTTACTATTAATATCAGTAATAGTAGTAGAGTAGCATACAGTAACTTTACTTCTAATTTCTTCTTTCCTTTTTCTATGTTTACTTTGTCACTTGGTAACGAGTTATTGAATTTCCAAAAGTCAGGTCCCTTTTTAAATTGTGTGATTTGGATTTGGATTTGGATCTTTTTAAAAACAATTTTTCAATTATTGCAACGATGTCTGCAGTGTGGCAGTTTATAGTGATGTCAAGCACTGGGGCATCAGACCGCAGACATGTAGCATCATGCCCAACCCAGTCACATTATCCTGACACCAGGCCGACCAGTCCTAACACTAACCTCTTAATGCTGAGCGCCTAGCTGTACCATTTTTATAAGTCTTTGGTATGACTCGGCCGGGGTTCGAATCCGCGACCTCCCGCATCAGCGGAGGACGCTCTAACCACACTAGGCCACCGGAGCGGTCTTTAAAATAAATAAATTGAAAGGTGAGTGCTATCGGGGAATGGTCAGACCTATAGCTGGGACACGTGTGTATTCTTAATATCAATAAAACTTACACTCTCTTGGTTTATAAAGAAAAAGTCTAACTGCACCATTTTAAATGCATTTTTCTGAATCCAAGTATACTGTTTAATATCAGGGATATAAAGTCTTTTTTCAGATCTAACACTCTGTTCCTTGCGTTCGGACTATTTATTGTTATGTGATATATATCTATATCGCAGGCTGGAACTAAGTTCCTGTATGCACAGATGACAGTGGTAGGATTCTTGTACTCCTTGATAACTGACTCGACTACTTTGAAAAAGTTGGAGAATCTTCGTTTGGGCAATACACATTTATAAGTGTTATTTGGTGATTCTCAACTTTCATATCAAGAGCAATTACATTTCATTTGGTATCCTTGAAACGTCTTTTAACACTAAAATCTATATTATCTGCGAAGAGTATTTCGCGCACCAATCATTTTATGGTCTAATGAATAAGCTCAACATTGGATATTTATCTCTAATGCAATACAAAAGTCAACGTAAAAGCCAAAAACTCTGGTAATTGAGCTTGAAAAATTAAAGTTGACAAAAACTTTTCAGAAACTTCAATTATTGATTTCAAATGACATACTGATCTGCTACTACGGTAAAGATTTTTTTTTTTTTAATTACTTTCTTGGATAAAATGTTTGTTTTCTTTGTTAGAACATTCAAGATTTCTCGGACAAATTCATAATTACTTTATATTTCCAAGGCCTTTTTATAACGATTCTTTGTTGCAACGTTTAATTGATTATAATGTTCGTATTTGTGTTGCTCGCCAGAAAACAAATGCGCATTAAGACATATCCAATGTACCCGCCATAAGTCACCCGGATTGGTCCATACTGACACTGATATATAGCACCATCAAAGGCATGGCTTAGGTCTTCATGAGAGAGGTGAACATCATTGTTCAGTAAGGCAGAGACTCTCAGGAGCTTTTTTCTATTACACTGTGGTTTTTGACATTGAAACTCAACACATTTTTGCTATAAATCATGGTACTGGTACCATCAGAATGGGAAATTTTAGTGCGCTATTATTTGCACTAACAATTGGCTGAGAACCTGACACAATAAATGTGGAATAAAGCACTTGTCCTTGTTTCTTTAATGCGTACACCTATATGCATATGAACATGTATATTGAAATTTGTTGCAAAAATCACTGTGAGCTGTCTTGCATCACTACGCCTTGACAAAATGCTATAAGTTGTACTACCACTTGCTTTAAATACCATTCATTAGTCAACTTTGCAGTCCAAAATTTCTTGAATTTTAAAATTTGCATGGAAATTTAATTTTACATTAAAATTAATTATCTGAATTTAAATGATTATTGAAATTTTCTATTAAAATTGAATTTATCAATGATTTTATATTTTAACGTATTTTCAGATGGGTTTATCTTGTATTACAATTAAGTTTTTACTGCATGAACAACTTCCTATAATCAAGGAAGATATAGAAAATTTAGTTTAGGTGTCTCACGGGCACTCCGCCCAAGATTTGCACCCTGTGCAACATCAATATTGCATACTTTTTGATAGCTGTCACTCACTTCGTGTGCTATGAAATTCCAAAAGACTTCGTGTTTAAAGCTGAAATAGGCGTGGCATATAAATTTTCGACTAAAATTAGTCACAGCTAATTTGGTCTGATAGGACTCATGTCACAATTATTACTTCCGGTTCAGTACCGAAAGTAGTTCCAGTCTATTTTTAGAGCACTTACTTATCATTTTGGTGGTGACACAAGAGTAAAATAGTTCTTGGTATTGATATAAAGGTAATTATTTATTTTTAGAATATGAGCGTTAGTACATAGTAAATAATGTGGCACTGATGATGATCCGGAAGTGAAATTTGTGACCCATTGCACTGTGTTTTGTTCACAATCCAGCCTCTCCAACAAACAAAAATGCCTGATAACCAATCACAAGAACTTCACCGTGAGTTCACACATATGATTTATTAGGATTTGGACACAGTGTAAAGTTCAGTACTAAGAAACAAATTTTAGAGACTTTATAGGAAAAAACAGTTGTGATCTGAGTCCAAGTATACATCTTAGTCAGCTTCGCAAGCATCAAACCATCCTGTGCTTTATCATGGTTTTCTTTACGCTGCAATGTGGCCCTCACTTTCACGCAGCTGCTTCCCCGGCATAGCTGCTCCTCTGTGTGAGTCCCCTTTCCGCGAAAACGCCACGGCATTAATAACTCGTTTCCTTTCTTCAGCCTCCATCGGTACACCTTACATCTTACAGTAGTCCAACAGGCACAGGGCCCCAACAAAACTCTACTTTTCCCAGTAAAACCACCCACACGTATTAGTGCTAGGTATCTAATTAGTATATACAGGACAAAATATTTGAATAAAACAAACTATTCAGCCGAGACTTGGAGAGCGTAGGGTCGGCTAGAATGGGATGGCCGTCCACCCGGTCCCCCACACATCAGAATTCTGAAAGCATAATGTCATGAGTATATAGAATGTAATAGGAAAGCTGAAATTTTAGACTATTGTTAACCTAGCCCGAGGGAGCCCCGAGTGGTCTAAAGCGCTCACCGTTACGGATCATTGCCATCTCACCTCTGTCTGCGTGGGTTCGAGTCTCGGGTTCGGCCAATGTGGGTATGTGAGAAAGCATGCAAGTAGCTTCTCGCGGCTCGGTGGTTCTTTCCGGGGTTTTCCCGGGTTATTCCTCCACCATTGATACTAGTCGCCATGTATAGCCTATCTTGTGCAGATAAATGACGTTAAACCCTACAAGAACAACAGTAATAACCTAGCCCGAGAGCCCGACATTCTGTGCTGCAATGCTGTTAAGGGAGGGGTCACTGTCGTAATTTGTACAACTTAGCTCCTCTAAATACGTGCTGGTGACCGTACGCAAAAACAATTTATGTCAAGCCACAAATGAGAGCTCGATGCACTCCCCCTTGATCTTGATTAGTTTTGTGCTATATGATAACGACATTGTGTACGGCAGTAATTGAACATTTACAAAGGAACTATTTTAGAAAAATTGTCACCGTACTAATTTTGAAACGGTGTCAAGTTTTGGGTTATGAACATTTCGCAGTCGTGATTAATATTTCTGATACAGAATTCCAATATTTTATTATTTTTGGGAAAATAATTAATTCGTATCTCTCAGTGTGCAGAGTATCAGTTATATTTAAATTGATTTCTGCTGATTTCTGTTGGTCTGATATTATTATTATTGTTACGACTCTATAATCATATACTAAGTAACAGAAAGAAGCAAGACCAACAAGTTTTGTAAAACATAAAAATTCATTTAATTATCATTGTTATAAATGAAAATGTGAGAGGAACTTACAGTATTATGAAATGAGTCCAAAATAATCCTGAAAAGGTTCTATGAAAGTCCAAAAGAATGAAGAGTTCCGTATAAATTTCAGAGCCGGAAATGTGATGTGATGTGATTATGATTTTTAACGTAGCTTTAACAATTTTTCAGTCATATCGCTACGATGTCTGCAGTGTGGCAGTTTATAGTGATGTCTAGCACTGGGGCATCATGCCGCAGACATGTAGCATGATGTCCCACCCAGTCACATTATCCTGACACCAGGCCGACCAGTCCTAACACTAACCTCTTAATGCTGAGCGCCAAGCGAGGCAGCTGTTAGTACCATTTTTGTAAGTCTTTGGTATGACTCGACCGGGGATCGAACCCACGACCTCCCGCATCCGAGGCGGACGCTCTAACCACTAGGCCACCGGAGCGGTCGAGCCGGAAATGTACTGATCTGCCAAGAATCGTGACGTTGTCAAAATGGCGTTGCTCAGAACTCCTTTGAATAATTCATAATAGTTCCGGATTAATATTATAGTCAAATGAGCTCCTTCTATTTCCAATGAATAATCCTAACAAATGTTTGTCCTCTCAAATACTATCTAAGTACATCATAAAAAAACGTCTGCAGACTTGATGTTACAATAGGAACACAATAAGAATGACTCCAAAATAGGAATGAATCTGATTTCTCAGTTCTCTCCTCATATACACATTTAAGAGTCTCTTACGACTGTATATTGCAATATACCCCACGTGACATATCCTACTTCTCAATCTAATATTTCAAAATACCTATTCATGTGACCTAACCTATCCAATGGAAATTAACTTAAGTCTTCTAAGATACCACCTGACCGATCCGTCCAATGGGAAAAAGGCCGAATCTTGTAAACATACTTACTAATAATTGTATCATTAGCAACAGTCGACACAAACGTAAGCATCTATTTATAGATCCTATTGCCTTTCTTTGAATTGATAACACCTAGAGCTGAAAGGAATCTCCGAACATTCGAATTAGAATATCTTTCTGCGAATTTCGACTTCAAAATTGTATTCGAATCTTTGTTTGTTCACCCAGTTACTTTAGCAGTACTTTGTACAAGAAACTAGTTTACAAAAGAACAATTTAACACCTAAATCACATCAAATTAAGTTCCGATCACAAGATAATCATGTCAAAATTCTAAAATATTAACATTCCCAACATTTCTATTCAGCATGCTTTTGAAAAAATTACGTGTAATACGGCAAGTTGATGAAAAAATGGCGCAGAATATAGGTCACATTAAAGTCAAACAGAACCTTTTCGTATCTATCAACGATAGCATTAGAATAAGTCTTGAGCTGTTGTTAAACGTTCGTTTTGTAAGCATTAGCTTTAGTCAGTAGAGCCAACCATTACCACCCCTGATGTAGCCTTGTATCCTGGCCTCCGATGATGCTACGCACACTAGGTCAGGCACGCACCGTTGAGTGGCTGATACCAGCGGATAAATACAAGATAGCGGATGTAATGCAGAAGTGCGTTGGCAATAAGGAAATATCATTTAATCTGTTATTTCCAGCAAAGTCGCCACCGACCAACCTAATCACACTACCCCGATCCCGTTATCTGTTCCATTGATGCATTCCAAGTAAGCTCAATGAAAAAAAAAACAATGGGTTTATTATGAAATGTTGAAACTTAATGCAAAATAACGGTAAAACAGTTGATAAAACTTTCATTCAAATAAAGCATCTCTCTCTCTCTCTCTCTCTCTCTCTCTCTCTCTCTCTCTCTCTCACACACACACACACACACACACACACACACACACTATACGATTTCGCAGTCTCTCACCGTACCGAGCCCCACCATCAATACCTTTCAGCCTCAAGGTGTTATTTGCAACTGACTCAGAAATACTGAGATTGAGAATTAAACCCCAACTTAAAAGGCAATTTCAGACCCGTATGATGGGTGACGTGATCACTAACTTCGAACAGCGCAGTAAAAAAAAAATACGTCAATTAGCACGTAGGCTAATATAGCCTTAGCTAAGAATCTGATTCCCACACTGGAAATGAATTTAAAAATAAAACGTTGTTTATACAGACTAACACGTAGGCCAAACATGACCTTGATTACGACCAATGATTTTCACTCTGTGTTTACCAAACTTTGAACCAAGGCCAGCTAAAAATACAATGAAGCAATACTTTTGCATTCTAATCAGGCTAAAAGAACTGAACTGAATTTGCTGGGAAAATGTGAAATCAAGTAAAAAAATTATCATTACAATAAAATGTAATGAAACAAAAATAAAATAAAAAGAAACTTAAATCTAACACACAAATAATTTAATTATATATACGTAACATATCATTGAGCAGACTGAACAATGATAGTGGAATAGTTGCTTTATCCAGCAATTCCTTTATATGTACGGGCAATATAATTGCACCAGTATTAACAATAGTATTTAATAAACTATTCGATGTTGGATATTATCCAGAATATTGATCAACTGCTAGCATCATACAAATTTTGAAGAAAGGGGATGCAAATGAACCCTCCAATTACAGAGGCATTAGTCTACTGCTTGTATTAAGCAAAGTGTTTACATCGATTTTAAATAATTTGATAAATGAATGGTTGGACGAAAATGAGGCGAAGAGCAAATCGGATTTAGAGCGGGTTATTCTACAGCAGATAATATATTTATTTTATATCCTTTAATTTGCAATTTTAAAAAAAACAACGTAGGAGTAGATTCTATGCAGTAGTTGTTGACTATGGAAAAGCCTTTGATAGGATAGAGAGACGTTTACTGTACCAAAAGATAGTGAAAATATTAGTGGAAAAAAGTCAAGAATCATTAGGGCAATTTTATAATTATGTAAAAGCATGCATTCAGTCCAACAGTCTTATTAGCGATGTGTTTAATTGTCCTTTGGGCATACGCCAAGGTTGTGTTTTATCGTCTTTACTCTTTTCTTTATGTTTGAATGATTTGAAACCATTATTAGCTGAAGGAAACAGAGTAGTGTCGGTAGAAACCTTGGAATTATTTTTGCTGTTGTATGGAGTCGAGTTAATTGTCTTTGTTGACACTGCTCACCAGTTGCAAAATATGTTCAATAGGCTGCATAAATATTGCCTAAAGTGGAAATCAAAAGTGAATATGGAAAAAAAAATAAGAGTGTTTATATGTCGCAGAGGTTGCCATATCAGAAATTACGAAAAGTGGTACTATGGCCATACGGAGGTAAAGATGATTATCTAGGAAACTCTTGATATATGTGCCAGAAAACTCTTTCCTTGCAGGCGCTGAAGTCTAAAATGATTATAGGAATGTGCTTCGATATAGTACACATGTTGGGTTATTCTGTTGACGCGACTCTATGGTCTTAAACTAAGCAACAGAAAATAGCGAAAACCAACAAATTTTGCGAAAATAAACAAATAATTTATTTTCCTACAATACAAAGTGAAAATTTAAAGAGAACCAACAGTATTGTTAATTAAATCCCAAACAGTCTTAAAATTTCTATGACAAGCCCAAATGTATAAAGTTTCCACTGAATTCAAGTGGTATTCCAAATACGTTCCAATATTGAAAGTGTTGATGTGCCTGTAGTCTAGATCATTGTGCCAATGGCCTTGAGTGTGATGATGTGCTAAATAAACAAAACTATAACATTGATTTTCCTTCGGATGTTAAAGCAAGAATGAGTAATTTTTAGATAAACAAGATTTTATACCCCTCTACTTGACCAAGATCGCAACTGCCATTTGCAAATACTGTTACTTAATGGAATTTTCCATTCTAGATTTTAAGGTCAGATCTTTTAACTCAAATCCAGACAAACAAGTTTACATTAATAATGATCTGAATAATTAATCCACACCCATAGAGAACGTTTTAGTTATGTGTTATATTGTTTATAAAATAAATATTACTGGTTAGGTAAAACATAAACCTGATTTTGAACAAGGTCAAGTGCAAAATGCGGATGCACATTACATAGAATATAATATAAAATACCTTTATTAAATTGTTTAGTATTCATTACACAAGATACACATTACATTACACTATAAAAATTACTAAAGGGTGCATGTGTCACCATTGTACATCATAGTAAATATAGCCTCAGTAAATAAAATCTCAATCAAATATATACTCAGTTCTATAAAAATGAATCATGAAAATGCATGATACTGTAAATATCAAGGATCAAGTGGCGTTTGTCCATCCCCTGAGTGACTTTTGTCGGGGGGGGGGGTCTTTTGTCTTCACCATGCCAATAGGCTTCTGTCCTATGGGGCTTTTGTCCTGGAATCACCCTCCGTCCTCAGCACTAAATGAACGTTAATGTTTGTACGTGGTTTGAAGATAATATAGGGAAAACAGCACCTAGATTCATTTGGTAATACGCTTGAATCCTCAGAAATTTACTGAAAAAACCCACAATTCAATTTTGTTAGATTTAGATGAGTCATGAATTAAGGCTGACCAATACTCAAATCCTAATAAAATACATGCAAGGAATGAATGGGTAAAATTTGGTGGTCGTTTCAGGTCTAATAACACCATGATATATTTTGAAGGAGTATGCGTTGTGATTAGACTAACAAGTTGTTTTGCGCCTTTTGTGTTGATCGAAAGGTCACCATTCATGTTTGAATAAAAGACGAGCAGAGAAGAACTTGTTGGTCTATATTTGTATGGAGCGTAAGGTCAGTAACTTAGGATATGAACTTTGACCCTACAGCCGGGAAAATGGCGTCCTCCAACTGGGTGCTAAGCATGCTTGGAAAATCAGGAGACTATTTTGCTGTTTTGGGAGTTATTTTTGTATCCTACTTCGGTCTCAAAGTAGTGCTTACACTTCTTCGTTTTCTTAGGTCGTTTGCACACGGCGGATTGGCTTCACTCGTCCGAAAACCTGGAACATGGGCAGGTAACTAGATTAGCAGTTTCCTTTGACCGATCCCACCCAGTTTGAAACATTTTGACCAGCTATAACATTTTGACAAAATATCTAAAATGGGGTGGGAAAGGCTTAGAGGAAACTCGGACTGACGAACAAGTTGTTCTTCGTCTCATTTTCATGGTTTTATTATATTCTGACTACAAGACATTGCGGAAAAGAACTGTACATGATAAATTCATTGTAGAGGACGGTCATACACTTTTGGACAGCTAGTAACTAGCCAGGTCTCCACGGTTTTGACGCACTTAGGTAATTACTTGCACCTTTTCAGAAATAATACTTCTTCCATCGTGTTATCTGTCATTACTTTAGTTACTTTAGCAACGTTTGGATAACAAATGACAATGATATACTCGCTCACATTATTCATAAAAAGCCGTCGTCGAGAAGATCACTTGTCGTAAAGATCATTTAGTACATCACCCTTTTTGACGCAGCTCACAGAAGTCTATTTCTTCCTGTGACACCACTGTACACATGCTCCAGAGAAAATTATATATTGCAGAACAATATCAATAGCACATAGAAAATCAGGTTTATAGGAAAATATACATTTTCAATATTAATTCATATTCCTAAATGTTTTCTTATATTTACCATAATCTTCATTTTGGAACAGATTTTGTTGCAAAAGCAAAAATAATCAAATTAGGGAAATTCATGTTCATCTTAT
>JAECUM010065097.1:0-13529 GCA_016617855.1 Megalonaias nervosa | reverse complement strand
CTCATAAAGTTGTACACGAATATACATTAAATAATCGCTAATCATATTATGGTAGATATTTAAGGACGATCAGCTAAAACCAAACCTCAACAAGAACCATCTGAAGATTTACTCAAGCGAGTAACACGGCAGACCAATGATGAATTATTTGACATGCTCAATCTTGCCAATGTCGACGAAAATGAATTTGTTGTATTTCAAAACCGCGAAGGAAAATTGAAGACGAGTAATATTTCCATCAACGATATCATTGTGCGTAATCGCGCGTCTCGAGTAGGTCTCATTGCCGTGTACGACAGCGAGGGCAAACTTGTTTCTAGTGTCGTTACTCCATCGTCGATCCTAGATAGTTTAAGTGAACGATTGTTAAAAACCGGTGATATAATGAACGGTGTCATTAACATGAGCAACAACAAAATTATTAGCGCAGGTAAACCGACGGATAATTTCGACGCTGCAACGAAGAAATATGTAGACGATAAAGAAATTCCAGTGACAACTTCGTTGTCGACAATCAATGATGGAATGGCCGCATTTAGAACAGATTTTTCTAATTATGTAAATCTGTTTCTGAGTTTTCGTAGAAACTTGAATAGAATAAATGAAGATTTTTTTGGGAAAGCCAGCAATTGTTGATATTAAACTCGCCGACATAAACACGAAACTCAGCGATAGTCTCAGTGGAATTCCTAATATGGTTCAAAAAAACTAATCTGATTAAAATTCCTCACGCAGCGACTAATGTCGCCGTCAACAATATCGTGTACACGGTATCATCAGTATCATCAACGTAGACACCGCAAAATAACACTATTAAACATACCGCAGAAGTAACCGGTGTGTAGGTTGTCCGTGTTCAGTTCTGCAAAATTTATAATATTTACTACATTTTCATGGCACTATTCAACAGATAATTTTTCTGGGACTGTATCTGTAGTGTTAAATAAAGATACCGAAGAAACGTTTATGCTGGTATCAGATGATAAAAATTAACCTCGGCGCCCTACTGGTGGTGCATATAATTTGTAGCTGAAACACCACCTATTGTCTAAAGGACAACGTCTTAGACAGCAACAATTAAGTACAATGATAGACGTTGACGTTGATTGCGCTCACATATACAGATACGATCAAATAATAACTTGGCAGAATAAATTAGAAACCATCATCGATAATTATACAGCAAAAAAAAGAAATATCGTAGACGTGCAACCGTCGTTGATATTATGGTTTATTCGGTTTCTACGCTAGTTGCTGGAACCGGCGTAGTATTATCAACGCTGACGATGACGGCGCCGATCGTTGTAACAATCATTGTTTCATCGTCAACGTCGATCGCTGAAATATTTAATATTATCGCGAAAAAGATAGATACATGCGCGAATGAAAAATTGAACGAGTATACGATGAAATTACATACTGCAACGACCGCATATTCTAAATTGTCATCGTTGATTTCTTCGTCACTTAATGATGGAATAATATCCGATGAAGAATTCAGTATCGCAATAAAGATCTGCAATGAAGTATTCGACGACAACGTCGTTAATGATGTCGTGGTCGATGATATAAAACAATAATAGTATAATAATAGCTGAGTCAAGGGAATTATTACAACAGATCGTCACTAATACTGCTCCGGTAAAAACCACAATGATATCAGCGAGTTCAACTTCGCCTGAATTCAGTATTAATTTTCCAACTGCAATACCAGCATCCGAGATAGGTCTAGCGCAATTACGGGTTTATTATAGTTGGCCCAACATTAGGTCAGCGTCGTTTGGTGGACTACAACCGAATAATTCATTAGTATTTGCAAATAAAAACAAACCCGATGGAACTCCTGATTGGCACGTAGTCAGTGTACCAACGGGCAGTTATCAAATAGAACAGATCAATGAAGAATTCCAACGCAGAATTAAATCTATTACAGGAAAAGAATCAAAGATTTCCATTACTGTTCATGAACCAACTCTTTCTTCGGCCGTTGAAATATTGTTGCCGGACTACTCTGTGGACATATATCAGTCTTCGATCAGGTCAGTGTTAGGCTGGCCTGATATTCTACCTCGTTATGAAGGACCACCAGAGCCACGTCGAGATGAATTTTCCATAGCAGAGCAAAGATACACAAAAATTCCAAAATATCTTACCGATCATGTTAAAATAGAATCATTTCCTAATCAAGATATTGATGGAATGGAGTATCCTAAAATCAGAAAAAGGGTTCTTTATACATCAGATGAAGGACATTTAAACAAGTTCCTATTCAATTTTACAAGCTGAAAGAAAATTATGATAATGATTATTATTTTTATGATGTACCAATTAAAAATATTTCTGCAGCTATTAATGCTGATTATAATCGTAAAATTACTGATTTAAAAAATCTATTTTTATCATTATCACAATTTTACAGCGATGATACAAAACAACAAATAATTAAAACAATAATAGATTTAAATAAGATTAGATCAGATATGTATTTCATCAACAAAACTATTATCACAGATTATGTTATAGATTACAAAAGCAACTGGTTGATGTCTTTTGAAAATTATTTCTTGATCATTACAAAATAACCGGAGATAAACTTCAAACATTTGTAATACCGGATTTTAATATAACTGAATTAAAAAAGAGACTCACGATATTATCGATGAATATTTTCCTCAAATTCTCGAATCGTGGAGAAAAATATCACCACCAGCAGGTATTCTTCGACACAATAATGATCCGTACGGGGGCGGCTGTCATGTCTCACCGGGTATCGTTAATATCACATCAACGATCGCGGTAAATCTAGTATGTGACGTCGTCGACGGCAGTTATCAAGTGGACACTGATAAATCCAATCAGGCCCAACAAGGATATATTCTCTCCTCGTTTACCCCTCAAGTACCTCCAGGTTATTTGATTGTATCAGAACCAATCAACGTTGTTTATCTGCGATGTCATAGTCGTCTTTTATCACGGATACATTTTAAACTTACTGACCAGTCTGGCCACTTGCTCGATCTTAGGTCTGAGTCGCTAGTTATAAACCTGTATGTGCGTTCGTAGAACGTCATTGTAGATATCGCGTTCGTAGCGACGCCGTCAACCAGAAGCAAAAAAAAAAATATTGTGAAATCTAGCGCGTTACGGTGGGCCGACCAATGTTGAGTGGACATGATACAACAATCATTTTGACGATCTGAAGTCTCTGTCATTGTTGGCGAAAGTGTACAATCATTATATATTATATATTTATTATGAAATGTACGCTTTCGCCACTTTGTGTCATCGGGCAGATTTTGTGGGGAAAAAAAATAATTTATATATATATTGTGAACAACTTTACAGGTGACAATGTTAGCTTCGTCGTCGTTGTCACTGGTGACGGAGTCATTGGTGACTTCGTCATCATGGTCAGAGTCACACTCGTCTTATTCTTTAGCCAGTAATTCTTCCACGTCCTTGTCCATCAACTCCGTCATCGCCATGATATCTTTCAGTTGTTTTATACGAGCATGTACGAGTCTTTTCGTTTCGTATTCGTGAGATAATTCTAACCTAACCCGCTCGATGGCCCTTGATAACGGCACAAATAATTTCACCTGCGTATCCCTGATTGCTGCCGGCGATCGTAACATTGCCTGTTGGATCATTGTGAATCTATAATCGGAGGGCAAGGTATATCTATTTTCTGACCTCCGAAATTGTAATGATTCAAAATCGCTCATTATTTTTTCAGGATCAAGCTGGTCAGATATTTTTACGGCGCTGTTTTGTAATTTCTTAATAGCAGAAATAATTGATGTGATGTTTTCGTGATTCATTATTTTATATATTATACATTATTTGTTTAAATAAAAATATATTTCTAAATAAATATTTCTGAATAAAAATAAAATATTTTAGAAAATCTGACCAAAGTCACAATTTTGATGGGTATATTACCCATCAAATTCAGAAAATCTGACTAAATTTCATAAAAAAATAAAATTTTATTATAATAAAAGTATTTCTGAATCAGATAAAATATTTCTGAATCACAAAATATATTCTGAATCTGAATTTTGAATAAAAATAAAAGTAATAGTCCTCAGAGAGGACTGTTTTTGAGATGATTGGTTTTTTTTAGATGATTGTATGATTATGAATATATACAGATGATGATGATTTTGATGATATTTTTTGCGGACGGCACAAACACATAATTGTATGATTGTATGAATATGAATATATACAAATGGTGATGACGGGGGAGCCTTGTCTACGTCCAACAGATTTTGTACACTCTCCCCCCATACGCAAACCCCGGGGAGTGCAAAAGTTCACCCACCACGTGGTGGTATGATAGGAGAGTGTATCTTGTCTGTTGTGGATGTCGAGGAAATTCCGACACATGAAATGACAAGAGTTGCGATAAAGAGACCATTACCTGATTTTGATTTAACTGGATTTGCTTGTGTAAAATCATTTAAGTTTCGTACTAATCTTCATCCGATCGTTTATGCGTGGTTTGGTAGACATTTCTCAGAAAAATATTGGGTTCCAATAGTGCTGTTGCGGTACATGCTTGATACGGAAATCTTAGTGTCGTTGAGAGTAAGTGAAGCCATTATATCATATCATTCGCAGAAACAAGTTTGGTAACCACAAAAAAAGAAACATTCACCCCTGACAGAGTCAGACGAAGATTGGGATAGAATTGATTATGAAAATAAAGTTGCAAAAGATCTCGGTAGGAAAATAATCGGTAAGTTTACTCAAGGAGGATCATATGATCATAAACGACATTGTACAAGATTAATCATGGATGATGCTGAGTTGGATTTTATAATTACTGATACAACGAACAAATGGACATTTATAAGTAGAAATAATGCTTATTTGTCAGACGGAACGAAACTAGGTACAATCGTGAGTTATATCGATGGTGAGTCACCACAATTTACTCATTTAAGATCATCTATGCTCGCTTACGTCTCTATAAATTTATTATCGATGATAAATAGATGTCCTTGTTACGCTGTCAGAGTTGCTACGGATTCATTTTATATAAATAAAAAATATTTAGATTTGGTAAAACCGTTACTCGGTAGCGGCGAATGGGGATCATGGCGAATAAAATAAGAAAGTATACTTGACTATTCTGAAACAGCAGATGTTGATATCGCGGAGACATATTACGGTAATGACAATCAAACACCAGTATCAACATCGCCATCTGTATTTGATCCCGTGGCCAGACATAAAACCATTTATCTCAATGGACCTGGAGGTTCTGGTAAAACAACACGTGCGATTGAATTATTTCGGAGTTTAGATATGATTGTGTTGACACCTACACACAGACTAGCAAGGGAAATAAAACAACGATGAGTAAAATCTCAACCTTATCATAGTTTCTTCAGATGGTATAGAGATACATGGACACATGAGCGAATGGGTGAGAAATATATTCCCAAAATCATCATCTGGGATGAAATCTGCACAGTATCACTAGAAACACTAAAAATATTTCTCGATTGGTTACTGACAAAATATACTGCTGTGATTATGTGCGGCGATCATGGTCAACCACCACCTTTCTTTGGGCAGTCTCCACACGAGTGGTTAAAAACTTTTGTGGATTATTATGAGGAAATAAATGATGATCATAGAGCTATTGATGAACCTCTGAAAGAATTTAAAAGATTAATCAGACTACAGCCAGATAAAATACAATGTGAGATAATGAGTGAAATAATTCCGGAAACTCCTGTTTACGATTTTTGGAATTTGTGGGTACCAAATGATTTGATAGTTGCGAGTAGAAAAATAGTTCGTAATGAATTGCAAGAGAAATTATTTCCGTTACACAAGGAAAGATTTCCAACGTTACCTGTACCATTATGTTATCGCCCAGCGGATACTCGACGACAAAATATTGAAGTTGAAATTCCAGGAACAAATGAAAAACAAAATCTTGTATTGAATAATATTGTTTTGGTTGATGTTAATGTTGTTGACAGCGCGTTGAGTATGAATAACTCACCGTGGAAATTGGGATATGCCATAACCATTCACTCGTCACAAGGACTAACTATTACTGATCCAAATATCTGGATTGTCGATGATAGAATAGAATGGTCAAATTTAGTTTATCTCACAGTATCTCGAGTCAGAAGAATATCTCAACTACACAGGGTTGTCATAGACTTCACAGAAAATAATAATCAACCTGTTAATGACACCGAAAGTGTTATTGGCGTAATAAGAAAAAAATTATTCAGTTTTAAATTATGTGATTAAAAAAAATAATCGTGCTTTTGATATTGATACTAAATTAATTATAACACTTAAACAACGACAGAATAATCATTGTGCAAGTTGTAACTGTAATATGCTATGGGAATATTCGAGAAATAATCCAAAACAATTTACCGTGGATAGAATTAATAGTGATCTTGGTCATACACGTGATAATGTGATGCTGACCTGTCTTGAATGTAATCGACGCAGGGGTTCCAATTTACAAATGTGAACGTGGTGGTAATTGTGTGTCCTCAGGAATTACTTGTAATTGTTCACGTACAAATCCACGCTGAGGAGCAGTTGAATCTGGTCTGTATATGGCGGGTCTACCCGTGGATCTAACCACGCTAGAAATTTTATGTGTGGTCACACTCCAGATAGGATCAGTTGCTCTTTTTTACCACCTTCAAGTTCACCAGGTTCATATAAATACCTGACATTAACATTACCTAACACTGGCTGTTTTGAAAAGTCACGTTGTTGTCCGTAGCCATCGCTACGGGGTATATGTTTTTTTTTTTTTTGTAATTGCATTGACAGGTTTCATAGAAGTTGCACGAGTAATTTCATTATTTAACGCAGCTATCACACCTGGTAATCTTTCAAGCCATTCGCGAGATCTTGTATCTGTATGAATTATTTACTTCGCATACTGGTATCCAAATAACCGCTCGGCGAGTGTTCGATTGAATCTTTCAACGATTGCCTGATCACGATGAATTGTAATGTGTCCTCGTCTGATTTTAACGTTATGTTGCTTCATCAGCGATGATACTGCACCAAGAAATTCTTTGCCAGGATCAACCTGTAGCAACTGTGGCCATCGTAGACCACCTTGTGGTCCGGATCCTCGATGATAAATTCGTTCAAACGTAGATGCATCTTCAGTTGCTGTCTTTGTTGATAGCGGCTCCGCTTCTTTATATCTACTTGCAACATCAACGACAGTTAGCGTGTATTTGTATGTACGCAATCCGCTGGCGGATCGATGAAGTCCACGTATTTTAATAGTTCGTGCGGTAAATACAAAATATCTGCTTGATGAACTTCACTGGGGACGCTGACATCAAAATACGAGTACTGAATTCTTTTAGGTGGACGTAAATAGATTTGCCATATAACCACAATGCAGCAACAGCACGTGAGACTTCTGCAGCTTCAGCAAGTTTACAAATCGCTGCTTTGCCCTTCCAATATCCTCTTGGGGAATAATAAATAGACTCCATTATAATAATCATATAATTAATTACCCAGCCCCTAACATAATTTTACCTTTCATACCAGTTTTTACTAAGAAAGAAGCTCATTTTTCTCGAAGCGATTTATTTTTTTACAGCGTTTATCACATGAATTAATTTTATATCGGCGAGATGTCGTTGTTGTAAATCTTTATCTCGATAAGCAATATCGTGAACGTAACATGCTTGATCGATTCCATTTACGGGATATTCACCAGGCCGAGGTTGATCTTGATTGTCAAGACGAATATCTAAACGAGTCCCTGGCCCACAATAATTATAACCCGGTAAGTGTTTTTCCCCGGGATATTTTGCCCACGGTAATCCTGGTAATTTTCCCAACGAAGCGGTGATATCACCTCCCGTCGCCGTGTTTGATATAAATTTATATTTTTTTGTGCCACACTTTTCACACTTACCTGTCAGTGTGCGTTTTTTATTTTTTGTTATTATTGTTGTTAATCCAGTGGTGGACGTGGCTGCCCTGCATCGAACACAATATAAATTCATATTATTTATTATATGGATATAATTGACTTTTCGGCGGCACGAAAACAAGAGGCAGTAAAACATTACCCAGCGCTACCGAATTCTATCAGGATGATAATAATAGGTCCATCTGGATCAGGTAAGACGCAATTATTACTTAATCTGATAATGAGATGGCTGAAGTGGGATAAATTATATTTAGTAGCATCATCTGTAGATGATCAGCGATGTTATGAAGTAGTTAAGGATTTTAATGAAAATGCAAAGTTACTGAATGAAGACAGTGAGTTATTGACTTTATAACTGATATTGATGAAGCGCCATCTGTAGATGACCTTGATAGAAGTATTAATAATTTAGTAGTATACGATGATGTTATGCTGGACAAACAATCAAATCCTGCCCGGATATTTTCTCGAGGTAGACATAAAAATACAGACGTGATTTATGTTACACAGCGTTATACACAAATACCTAAAGTGATCAGGGATAACTGTAATATTTTAGTTGTGTTTAACGGAGTTGATAATCATACGCTGCAAAATATTTATTATACTTGGTGTTCAGAGGACATGGATATGATTAAGTTCAAACACTTTTTTTTCAAAAGCACAAGCTACCCCGTTTGGTTTTATAACAATACATTTACTTGATCCGAGGTCAAGATATCGTAACGGACTCGATACAATATTTGGATAAAAACCACAGCAGCAGGGATGGTGGGCTAACAAAAATGACGCTCACGATTACATAAACGATCACTCACAAAATTGTATAAACACGGATGTCAACGGCGAAGTAACAGCGCGACCTAACGCTGCAGTGATACTGTGGAGAGAATCTCGATAAGTTAGAGGTTTCAGTTTGACGTTATTGACCTTTATTTTAAATTTTTTTCGTGTGAAGCTTTATTTTTAAACAAACTTGCTCGAAACCAATTTGTAGGGTTCACCCTCCCTGCTGCTCACAATCATCAACTGGTTTGAATATACAAGGACCGAGCTGACTTATTGAGTTCCCCAAAGTCTCCAGTACCTGCGTGCCAAGTTACTCCCTGCGGTGTACGCAGATATTAAGGAGTCCAACACATTATATTTGTGAAAACCTAGCAGTCCCGTCCCAGTCTTCCCACATCACTTCTATTATGCTTATTGCAAATGCACACAACCGCAGCTTATACTGATTCTGCTTATAGAGGTACCTAGCAACTGCTTAGTGTATCCTTGGGCATCATGAGATTTTGGACTACTTGCACGAACTACTTATCCTGAATTAATCAGTTTGGCAATTTGCTATAGCTACTTTTAAAAAGTGAAATAATTAATCTTAGAAATGTAAAAAGAAGGTGAGAGTGAAATAATACAAGAAATATCTTCAATACAGTTTCCATGTATTAAATCGATCCAAATGGAAGATATGTTTCTTCTTTTGCAGTTATAATTGGATAAACATTTGTAATGCATGTGCTTAGAATTAACCTGAAGCAATTCAGGTTGAACAGCGTGGTTTGCGCCTCGATTCTCCAGTTCTTTACCAATACTTTGGATAATCCATATTAGTCAAGATAGGTCATTACGATTAAAATTCATGTTTTTATATGACAACATAAGTGATAAACAGCAGGGGAAAGTCAATGATATTACATGCAAAAGTATTCTAGAAACCGAGATATAGGTAATAACAAGTGTCTGACATGCTTTGCCAAAGTTATTGCGACCGCTGGAAGGATCTAACGATAATACATGATAGACACAGAATGTTATTGGGTGAACTTCCACTCCATAACACAATAACACAAAGAAATAGCCAGTAATCCCAGCACTCCAATACACAACACACAACTCATGACGTGCTTTAAATATTGCACTTACCCTGTGTATGAAAATCCCACATAACACATCAGTGTGCATTAAAGGATGGCCAGGGAGGATATACGATCAATCTGTTTGACGAAAACTATTGTTAGTTACCTTTCAGAGCGTGCATTTTGCTTTTTACTACTGGATGCTTTCCTAAAGTTACTTCGATCCCCTCTCCCCTCCTTCCCTTCATGAATACACAGTAAACGGAAAGGAGACAATCCAATATTTTCAGGCACTCTACTGTATGTACAGAATATGTGCCGAATGAATCACTTAACTATGATGGTAAATCTTTTGTTATGACATTTGGATCATGGTCCAATAAAGAAGTATTGTTTTGCGTCACGAAATAAAAGTAGCCCAACAAACCTGTATGCAAACGAATTGAATAACAAGACCAAATTGGTATCTTACAAAGGCACAAAAGATGATGCACAAGAGATATTGCAGAAAACATTAAAACAGTTCAATTGGGTTTAAAATGAATTCAAGTTTGTAGAACAGTGCTGAGAATGAAACAGTAGGAAAATGTGTTGATCGATGTCCCAAGTGTATAGAATATAATCCAAAAATCTGTGTCAAGCATGTTTAGGAAGCAGAGTAGTTTACTAAAACCATAATATACCTTGATGGGTGTTAATGTAAGTAATCAATGTGACTGCATCCACGAAGGTGCATAACCATGCATGCACCAGTGTCTAGGAATTTATGCTGTCACCGATAAATAGCGTCTGATGCACTTGCCAATGTAATCATGATTGCTCCATATATCCAACTTTAATGCGAGAGAGAGAGAGAGAGAGCGTCATAGAGTAAATTGTCACTCAGCAACACGGTGAATGACCACTACAAGTTTCATATGTTGTCAATTGTTTTGAAAATAACAGGTCAAAACTGCTTTGCTCATTGAAAACTACCTAACTGCATTTAAACGATTTAACCCCATAGTGATAGGTGTTGAAATTTAGGCAACATAATAGAGATAGGGTTGTTCCAAATGCCCTTGTTTCATAAAGGTCTAGCTCACTGTGCCGTATTCAAATAAATATATGTGTTGGGACTACCAAACCCCAATCTAATTTTGTGGTGAAGAATTCCAAACTATTCATATCGAAAGTGTCTGTATCGCTTTTTGTTAAATTCTTTTGTTTATATCCAGCTTGTGCAGTTAGTAGTGTTATTGCAATGAAAGCTCTTGTAAATGATGTTGATCAGGATGTTATTTCTTTAAATGACACATTTTTGGGTCAGTCTTCCAAATGTATACAGGCTAATGGCAGTGGAACTTTATGGTGAAATCTGGTAGCTTCAAATGTTGGCGTGAGCATCCTTGTCTCGGGCAGCAAAAGGGTATTGTTTTATTCTTACCTTAATATCCCCCAAGCTAACTTTAGATTTTATTATCACACTTTAAATTTATTGATGTTACACTTTTCTCTGAATTAAAACTTTCAAAGGAGAAAGTATGATTTGGAAATTGGTGACCTCGTCAATCATGACACACACCCTTTTCCATCGTATGGATCATTACAAAAGTGCAATGACCCGTATAATCTCTAATCGTTCTTTACCCCGACAAGGTTTGTAATGGAGTGAGACAGGAATTTGAAACTTTCAATACATATCCATCAGATGTCAATATTAAACTTACCATCACAACAGTCAAAGGTCAAAGTAATTGAAAAAGCATCAAACTTCAGCAGTGTGGAAGTGTTTAAAAACCGATGCATTCTATTATGGCATCGCAAACTAATTTCCGAAAACTACTTACAATCAAAACTGTAGATTAAGATAACAAACTTTCTCCTGTAATAATAGGTACCTTTAAGTGTTACAAAAAGGGGATCACTGCCTTTGGGCATTATGATATTTTAAGGAAGCAACCCCTGTATACACGTCCTCACACATGCTTAGAATTACACAGCATTTGATTTGTATTGACTGTCCGCCCCGCCGGGATTAAAATTATCAACAAGTTGTAATGACTGGAGCTGATATCTTGCAAGTAGCTTCCAGTGGAGAAAGGGTCCATGGTAAATTTGACCCCCTTTACTTATTTTAAAACTTTAAAACCAACCAATCCCTGCCAGGAATTTATTTTAAGTTTTGTTTCTTCTCAAGGCAAATTGACTATGGAATAAAATACTGCTTTTAACATCTCGTATTCTACAGGTACATCGTCATTAGCTTGGTCGAAAGGTAAATTGCCAACCAGTATTTATCCTTTGATAATTCCGATTAGATCAACAGTATGTGCGTATCGTTTACTAGTTAGGATAAATAACATTAGTATATAATTTACATTAAAATTCCTTCATTGTTAAAGAAGAGGACATAAATAGTCTCATTTTAAATAGCAGAATTTTGCACAAACGTATAAATAATAATTACACTATTACACGTCCTTAACAAAATAGGGTTGTTTTTATAAATTACCGGTAGTCACGCATATAACTAAAGCAAAATAATAATAAACGACAATTCATAACCATGGTGTTTTGTTCTAAATAGATTATAAAAAAGAAATAAAAAAAAAATTAAAAAAAATTGCTGATATTCAAATTGACCAATTTTAGTAGCTGTTGAGTGTTATAACTGAATTGCATGTACATATTCAATACATTGAAAGTTGCAAACAATTTGTATTTGTCAATATGCTGTCAAGTGCTGGGTGAGTTGAATGTTCTGCTCATCATTACTAAGCTGCTTCATTCTACAGCCACAAGAATAACGAAAGAGCCTTGAATTTATTGCAGAAAATTATATTTTACTAGCATAATCTCAATGTTTCTAACATGAGGGAATTACGTGACGCTCAGAAAACTTCGTAAATGGCAATACATTCCTCATGTTATTATATAGTATTGTTATGATGAGGTATGAAATTTAAAGTTTAAATTGTAAAAGAATGATGATTTGTTTGATGGGTCGATAGTAAATATATAGTTATTCTCTCTCTCTCTCTCTCTCTCTCTCTCTCTCTCTCTCTCTCTCTCTCTCTCTCTCTCTCTCTCTCTCTCTCTCTCTCTCTCTCACTCTCTCTCTCTCGCTGGACATGAGCTGGCGCTTGCTGAAATTGCTGTTAGTGGATATAGCCAGGAAAAAAAGCACGTGAAACGTGGGCCAATCTTTATCAGGTTTGTGAAGCTGTGAGACACAAAAATAAAACACTGTAGCAAGAGGCATTTTAACAACAGTACAGGACTGGGAAATGAAAGAAAGGGTAGCTAAGTTCCGGTGAGACATATGTAATGTCAGCTTCAGACATGACATTGTACTGTGGTCAGAAAGTACCAAACAGGTGAATTTGTTGATACTGTCAGTGCCATAGAAAGAGTTGTAATGGAGGAAGCCCGTGTATGAAAATTTGCCAAATTGTTGGCACTCATCCATGTGAGCCAACAGAAGGGGTGGATGGCCTGGAATCTACGGGTGGAAATAGGATGTAGGGGTTTTCCATCACAGACCTTTTGGCGTGCCATGGAAGTCATTGAGTTAGAAGGAACTAGCTGCAGGAAATTAGTCACCAAGGTTGGCAAACAGGCTGAGGAAACTTAAAACTGGACAATTTGGATTTAGCGGAAGAGAGAGGAGAGATTGAAAATCTTATCGGTTCCAGCCTTAGTTTAATGAATGCCACAAAGCTATATATATA
>JAECUM010065095.1:0-11933 GCA_016617855.1 Megalonaias nervosa | reverse complement strand
ATGTGCCTTGAAAGAGAAAGAGCAGTATTTGAAATCAAGGCCAAACTATGCAAAACATACATACATACATACATACATACATACATACATACATACATCCATACACGGTTTTTAACTGTTTAACATTTGTTTTTCTATAATAAAAAAATATTAAACATCTCTCTCTCTCTCTCTCTCTCTCTCTCTCTCTCTCTCAAATATTCATACTATAACATTTACTATTACGGTGCTGTCATTCCACAGTCGAAGGGAAATAACTCGAATCCAGGAAATCATAATATATATATTAACATGCTACATATAAAGAAACGCAAAATACATTACCAGGTGTGGATTTATGATCCTTAACAACTGTTAATGGTATAAAATTACTAAAACATCCATCTCTCTCTCTCTCTCTCTCTCAAAAGTGGCAACATCCACATTTGCTCCTACAGGGCAGTCATTGTACAGTCAAAGGGAAATAACTGCAAGCTAGCTTGAACAGAGTTATTCTTATTTCTTTCTAACCAATACAACGGTTGTAGTAACCTTCAATAATAAATAAATCCAACATCATGATATTATAATAAAATGGATCCAAATATGCATGGAAAGGAATTAATATATACGCCATGAAAGAGAACCGGTAGTATTTCAAATGTAGGCGAAAGTAAGAACCAAATGCATACATACATATATACATACTTACAAACATATATGATGTTTAACATTTATCATTAGTATAAAATTTCTAATCCTATCTCTCTCTCTCTCTCTCTCTCTCTCTCTCTCTCTCTCTCTCTCAAATGTGGACATCATAACATCTATTATTAGCATGCAATTCTAAAACCTCTCTCTCTCTCTCTCTCTCTCTCTATCTCTCTCTCAAATGTGCATACTCTAACAATGTACTGTTACGCGATTGTCATTCCACAGACCAAGGGAAATAAATTAAAGCTGGGTTGCACAGAGTTATGTCAAATGTTCTTTCTAACGATTGAAAAGATTCAGAAATGTTCATAAATCCATAAATAAACACATTTTAATGACATTTGCATCCGGCTCGCATTTTATCTCCAAATAGCAAACAAATTCATTAATTCGTTAAAAGTAATCAAACGAGAAGAGAACTTGAAATACATACATACATACAACAATTCATAATACATCCATTCATGCATACATACATACATACATACATACATACATACATACATACATACATACAGTGTCTTCATATAACGATATTCGATTCTTCTCTTTCTATGATTTTTCATTACTTTCCCTTAAGCTTTACCTTTTCATGTCCTTACATTTCAAAACCGCGCACGAGATACTACCGTTATAAATATTTACATACTCCATATATGAAAACGTAAAATACATTACTATGCATTGATTATGTTGCTTAAGATATATTAGCCGCATAAAATCTCTCTCTCTCCCGACCCCCAAATGTCCATAACAAAACAATTTACCATTAAAGTGTTGTCATTGCACAGTCAAAGGGAAATAAATCAAAACCAGTTAATCATTATTAATATTTTCGTACAATATTTTTGAGTGAGTGACGTATGTAAGGTGAAGCTGTTTGCATTTTAAACATGCACAGTGGATAGAATGTTGGCTAACCTCTATGCTACATCTAAGTAATGTGGCTGGCATTTCTTTTGATATTGTACATTTGGTTATTGTACATGAGCTAAGTACGCTGCTAACTAAAGTGACTGCTCCCTTGTGCTCAAAAAATCAGCCTGAATTTGTCTAAAGTACACTATCTTTAGCAGCTACAGAAAAGGGAAAATGAATTTTGCCAGACTAGACAATACCAGCATCTGAAAGTGCAATCAATCAATTAGCAAATATATCAAATGTGACAAAGTTTATAGGATCTTTTCTTACGGTTTTCACCTCTGAAGTTCAGGAACTGAAAATGGCCAAGTGGAGCTAACACTTTTTTGAAAGATGCACATCTGGAGTAAGGCCAAGCTGTATACTCTATAACACATATTACACCTTCAAACATTCAACACAATAAAGGGAATTAAAGGTTCTTTGAATAATACCTAAGATATACAATGTCTATTTTAAATAGCTAGTGCAACAAGTGAGAAAAGCCACGGAAATTATTTTTCTTTGAAATTAAATCCCTATGCGAAAAATGAAACTTTACAGCGCCACCTTCAAGAAACGAAAAATAAATTACCAAGTGTTGATTGCAATGTTTGCCATCTGCTATTGTTATAATATTAATAAAGCATTTCTCTCTCTCTCTCTCTCTCTCTCTCTCTCTCTCTCTCTCTCTCTCTCTCTCTCTCTCTCTCTCTCTCTCTGAAATGTGGCAACATACGCATTTTCTCCTATCGGGCAGTCATTGTACTGTCAAAGGGACATAATCAGACTCTAGCTTGAACAGAGTTATTCCTATGTTCTTTTGAACGGTAACACTCAATAATAAATAAACCAAACATCATGATATTATAATCAAAGACATATAAATTATGCATGGAAAGAAATTAATATATATTCCAGCAAAGAGAAAAGATAGTTTTTTTAAATGTAGGCGAGACTATGACCATTAGTATAAAATAAGGCTCTCTCTCTCTCTCTCTCTCTCTCTCTCTCTCTCTCTCTCTCTCTCTCTGAAATATCGATATCATAACAATTTACCGTTAAGGTGTTGAATTCTCAGTCAAAGGCAAATAATCAAACCTAGGTAATAATTATAAATATTTTCATACTACATTTTAAAAAACGACAAATACATTCCCATGTGCTGATTATGGTGCTTAACATCTGTTATTGGTATAAAATTATTAAAGCCTCTCTCTCTCTCTCTCTCTCTCTCTCTCTCTCTCTCTCTCTCTCTCTCTCTCAAATGTACGGACCTCCACATTTAATCCTACCCGGTAATCATTGTACAGGCAAAGGGAAATAACTAGAATCCAGCTTGAACAGAGTTATTCCAAAGTACTTTCTAATTACAACAGGGGTTGCACTAAGATTTAAAAGTACAGAAACTCAACATCATGATGATATCACAATCGGATGAAAACAAAAGGTGCAGGCAAAGCAATTTATATCTATGCCTTGAAAGAGCAACGATAGTATTTAAAATGTAGGCGAAACTATGGAACACATTCATGCATTTATGATGTTTAACATCTATTATTAGCATAAACTTTCAAAACATACCCTCTCTCTCAGCTGTGGATGCTATAACAGTTTCCTGTTACGTGATTCAACAGACCAAGGGAAATATGTTAAAATGAGGTTGCACAGAGTTATGTCTAATGTTCTTTCTAACAATTGTAGAGATTTTCAGTATGTTCAGAAATACATAAAACCCACATCTTAATGGCATTTGATGAGAATTAATACAAAAATACGAAGAATAAATTTAGCAACTGGCTCGCATTTTTTGTCCAAATAACTAACAAACTGATTAATTCGTTAAAGTAAAAGAGAAGAAATCTTGAAAGCAGTAAGATCATACATACATACATATATACATACATACATACATACCTACATACATACATACATACATACAGTTTATTCATATAAATATACATGATTAGATTCTTTCTGTGATTCTTAACGACTTTCCCTAAAACCTTGCTTTTTCATCTATTTACATTTCAAAACAGGAAAACAGATATTACATATGAACATGTAAAATACATTATTATGTATTGATAATAGTGCTTATGGTCTAATAGTGCTATAAAACATCTCTCTCTCTCTCTCTCTCTCTCTCTCTCTCTCTCTCAAATATGGCAACATCCACATTTACTCCTACCGGGTAGTCATTATACAGTTAAAGGGAAAATAATTAGAAGCTAGCTTCAACAAAACAGAGTTATGTTGATGTTCTTTCTAACGATTAAAGGGGTTGTAGTAACAATCAAAAAGACATAAACCCAACATCATGATAATATTGCAATCAAATAAATACAAAACATGCAGGCAAAGAAATTAATTTATGTGCCTTGAAAGAGAAAGAGCAGTATTTGAAATCAAGGCCAAACTATGCAAAACATACATACATACATACATACATACATACATACATACATACCTACATACATACATACATACATACATACAGTTTATTCATATAAATATACATGATTAGATTCTTTCTGTGATTCTTAACGACTTTCCCTAAAACCTTGCTTTTTCATCTATTTACATTTCAAAACAGGAAAACAGATATTACATATGAACATGTAAAATACATTATTATGTATTGATAATAGTGCTTATGGTCTAATAGTGCTATAAAACATCTCTCTCTCTCTCTCTCTCTCTCTCTCTCTCTCTCTCTCTCTCTCTCAAATATGGCAACATCCACATTTACTCCTACCGGGTAGTCATTATACAGTTAAAGGGAACATAATTAGAAGCTAGCTTCAACAAAACAGAGTTATGTTGATGTTCTTTCTAACGATTAAAGGGGTTGTAGTAACAATCAAAAAGACATAAACCCAACATCATGATAATATTGCAATCAAATAAATACAAAACATGCAGGCAAAGAAATTAATTTATGTGCCTTGAAAGAGAAAGAGCAGTATTTGAAATCAAGGCCAAACTATGCAAAACATACATACATACAAACATACATACATACATACATACATACATACATACACGGTGTTTAACTGTTTAACATTTGTTTTTCTATAATAAAAAAAATATTAAACATCTCTCTCTCTCTCTCTCTCTCTCTCTCTCTCTCTCTCAAATATTCATACTATACCATTTACTCTTACGGAGCTGTCATTCCACAGTCAAAGGGAAATAACTCGAATCCAGTAAATCATTATATATATATTAACATGCTACATATAAAGAAACGCAAAATACATTACCAGGTGTGGATTTATGATCCTTAACAACTGTTAATGGTATAAAATTACTAAAACATCCATCTCTCTCTCTCTCTCTCTCTCTCTCTCTCTCTCTCTCTCTCTCTCTCTCTTTGCTCCTACAGGGCAGTCATTGTACAGTCAAAGGGAAATAACTACAAGCTAGCTTGAACAGAGTTATTCTTATTATCTTTCTAACGAATACAACGGTTGTAGTAACCTTCAATAATAAATAAATCCAACATCATGATATTATAATAAAATGGATCCAAATATGCATGGAAAGGAATTAATATATACGCCATGAAAGAAACCCGGTAGTATTTCAAATGTAGGCGAAACTAAGAACCAAATGCATACATATATATATACATACTTACAAACATATATGATGTTTAACATTTATCATTAGTATAAAATTTCTAAGCCTCTCTCTCTATCTCTCTCTCTATCTCTCTCTCTCTCTCTCAAATGTGGACATCATAACATTTATTATTAGCATGCAATTCTAAATCCTCTCTCTCTCTCTCTCTCTCTCTCTCTCTCTCTCTCTCTCTCTCTCTCTCTCTCTCTCTCTCAAATGTGGACATCATGACATCTATTATTAGCATGCAATTCTAAAACATCCCTGTTCTCTCTCTCTCTCTCTCTCTCTCTCTCTCTCTCTCTCTCTCTCTCTCTCAAATGTGCATACAGAACAATGTACTGTTACGCGATTGTCATTCCACAGACCAAGGGAAATAAATTAAAGCTGGGATACACAGAGTTATGTCAAATGTTCTTTCTAACGATTGTAAAGATTCAGAAATGTTCATAAATCCATAAAACCCACATCTTAATGACATTAGCATCCGGTTCGCATATTTTTCCAAAGAGCAAACAAATTCATTCATTCGTTAAAAGTAATCAAACGAGAAGAAATCTTGAAAGCGGTAATTTATGATTAGGAATTCAAGGTGGCTCTATCATCTGTTGAAGCATCTGATATTACCATCAGTAAACATCAATATTAAAGCAAAATTAAAACATACATAAAATTAGCATGTAACTGGCATTCATGTCGGATTAATACAAAACATTAATTTCAAAAATATAAATACTACTAAAATTAAACGACTTTGTCAACAAAATTGGTTGATTGGAAAATTAAAGAAGATCATACATACATACATACATACATACATACATACATACATACATGCATACATCATCCATACAAACATAACATTCATACAGCAATACATACATACATACATACATACATACATACATACATACATACATACATACATACATACAGTGTATTCTTATAAAGATTCATGATTCTTTTCTTTCTGTGATTCTTCCTGGCGCTCCCTTAAACTTTACCGTTTCATGTACTTGCAGTTCAAAACCGCCAAACAGATATTATCATTATTAATATCTACATATTCCATATACATGTATAAAATATGTTAGTATCAAGATTAAAGCAAAATACAAAAATACTCAGTTTCACATCTGTCATTCAGGTCGCATTAATATAAAACATTAATTTCAAAACTATAAAAAGCATGGAAATAAAGCGACAGGTTCAGACAGCAAAAGGTCATGATTGCGAAATTAAAGAACATACATACATACATACGTATATACAGTGTATTCTTATAAAGATACATGATTCTTTTCTTTCTGTGATTCTTCATGGCTTTCCCTTAACCTTTACCGATTCATGTCCTTGCATTTCAAAACCGCCAAACAGATATTACCATTATTAATGGATACATACCATATTTACATATATAAGATACGTTACTATTAAGATTAAAGCAAATATAAAAATACTTAATTTTACATCTAGCTGGCATTCAGGTCGCATTAATATAAAACATTAATTTCAAAAATATAAAAATCATGGAAATAAAGCGACCAGTTCAGACAGGAAAATTTCTTGATTGGAAAATGAAAGTATATACATACGTACGTACGTGCATACATACATACACACATTGTATATGTTGCACATCAATTATTAGAAAAAAATCTAAAATCTCTCTCTCTCTCTCTCTCTCTCTCTCTCTCTCTCTCTCTCTCTCTCTCATCTGTGTTACCGGGTTGTCATTCCACAGTCAAAGGGGAATAACTCGAAGTTAGGTTGCACCCAGTTATTCCCATCTTCTTTCCAACGATTGCAAGGATTACAGCAATTTTTGTTTTTAAATTCAATTTCAAAACTACATGAACTCCACATCATTATGGTATTACAATCAAATAAATACAAAACATACAGGCAAAGAAATTAATACTTATAGCCTGAAGGAGAAACGGTGGTATTTAAACCTATGACAAACATACATACATCCATACATCCATACATACATTATTTAACATTAATTATTAGTATAAAACTTTTAATACATCTCTCTCTCTCTCTCTCTCTCTCTCTCTCTCTCTCTCTCTCATATGGATACCATAAACAATTTACTGTTACGGGATTCTCATTCCACCGACCAAGGATAATAAATTAAACCTGGGATGCACAAAGTTTTCAAATATTCTTTCTAATGATTATTGGGATTTCAGTAAACATTACTTTCAAAAATTATAAAAAGCATAGAAATAAAAGGACCATTTCAGACAGCAAAATTTCTTGCATGGAAACTTAAAGCACATACATACATATATACATACATACATATATTGTATTCATATGGAGTTACATAATTTTCTTTTCTTGTGACCGCTCCAGTGCCCAAAGTGGTTTAATGCGTCCGCCTCGGATGCGGGAGGTCGCGGGTTCAAACTCCGGCCAAGCCATACCAAAGACTTATAAATATGGTGTTAACAGCTGCCTCGCTTTGGTCGGCCTGGTGTGAGGATATTATCACTTGATGCGACATGATGCTGCATGTCTGAGGTATGATGCCGCAGTGCTAGACATCACTATAAACTGCCACACTGCAGACATCGTAGTGATATGACTGAAAAATTGTTAAAGTTACATAAAAAATCCAAATCACATACATACACACACGCACAATTCTTGTGATTCTTCATGGCTTTCCGTTACACTTTAATATTTGAAGTCCATACCTTTTAAAACTGACCAATACAAACTACCATTAAAATTATTTTCATACTCCATATATACAAACTAAAAATACATTACCATGTGTTGATTGTGTTGCACAAGATCTGTTATTTGCATAAAAAAATCTCTCTCTCTCTCTCTCTCTCTCTCTCTCTCTCTCTCTCTCTCTCTCTCTCTCTCTCAAATATCGATACCATGAAAATATACTATTAGTGTCGTCATTCCACAGTCAAAGGGAAATAACTCAAAACCAGGCAACCACTACAAATATTGTCATTCTCCTTTTATAGAAACGAAAAATACGTTACCAAGTATTGATTATGATGTTTAACACCGGTTATTGGTACAAAATTACAAAAGCCTCTCTCTCTCTCTCTCTCTCTCTCTCTCTCTGAAATGTGGACAATTACTATTACCAGGTAGTCATTGTACAGTCAAAAGGAAATATCTAGGATGAAAGGTTGAACAGAGTTATTCCCGTTTTCTTTCTAACGATTACAGGGGTTGCACTAACATTCAAAAATACATAAACAGAATATCATGATGATATTACAATTAAATAAACACAAAACATGCAGGCAACAAAATTAACATCTATGCCTTGAAAGAAAAACGGTAGAATTTAAAATGTATGTGAAACTATGAAATACATCCATACATTCTTGATGTTTAACATGCATTATTAGTAGAAAATTCTAAAGCACACTCCGTTCTCTCTCTCTCTCTCTCTCTCTCTCTCTCTCTCTCTCTCTCTCTCTCTCTCTCATGTGGATACCATAACAATTTACTCTCACGCGATTGTCATTCCACAGACCAAGGGAAATAAGTTCAAACGGGGTTGCACAGAGTTATGTCAAATCTTCTTTCGAACGATTGCAGGGATTTCAGTAATGTTCACAAATACATCTTAATGACATTATGTGAGAATCAATACAAAAATACGAAAAATAAAGTTAGCATCCGGCTCGCATTTATTGTCCAAAATATCAAACAAATTGATTAATTATTTATATGTAATAAAATGAGAAAAAACCTTGAAAGCAGCAGAGCAATAATTTTTCTTTGGAAATTCAAAATGTCTCAATGGTCTTTTGACGCATCTGATCTTAACTTCAGTAAACATCAATATTAGTGCAAAATTTAAACAAAAAATTTAAAACTAATATGTAAATGGCATTCAGGTCGCATTAATATAAAATAATAATTAAAAAATATGAATAGCATGGAAATAAAACGACTTGTTCGGACAGCAAAGTTTGTTGATTGGAAAGGTAAAGAAGAAACATACATACATACATACATACATACATACATACATACATACATACAGTATATTCATATAAAGATACATGATCCTTTCCTTCTGTGATTCTTCATGACTTCCCCTTAAATTTTGCCATCTCATGTCCTTACATTTCAAAACCGCCCACTAGATACTACCATTATAAATATTTACCACCTCCATATATGAAAACGTTAAATCCATTACCATGTATTCATTATGGTGCTTAAGATCTATTAATTACATAATCTCTCTCTCTCTCTCTCTCTCTCTCTCTCTCTCTCTCTCTCTCACACACACACACACACACACACACACACACACACACACAAACAAACAAATATCGATAACATAATAATTTACCAACATAATAATTTACCATGACGGTGTTGTCATTCCACAGTCTTAGGAAACTATCCCAAATCCAATTAATCATTGTCTGTATTTTCCTACTATATTTATATATTTAAAGAAACGAAAACTACATTACATTACATTATGATGCTTAAATTATTTGCTATTGATATAAAATCACTAACCTCTCTCTCTCTCTCTCTCTCTCTCTCTCTCTCTCTCTCTCTCAAATGCACTGTTGCACGGTAGTCATTATACATTCAAATAAATGCAAAACATGCAAAGAAATTAATGTATATGCCTTGAAAGAGAAACGGCTGCAATTGAAAACCTCCCAATAGATTATAAATATTTGCATACTCCATATATGAAAACGTAAAATACATTACCATGTATTGATTCTGGTGCTTAAGATCTATTAATTGCGTAAAATATCTCTCTCTCTCTCTCTCTCTCTCTCTCTCTCTCTCTCTCTCTCTCTCTCTCTCTCTCAAATATCGATAACATGACAATTTACCATTACTGTATAGTCATTCCACAGTGAAAGGGAAATAACTCAAAGGCAGGTAATAATTATAAATATTTTCATACTACATTTAAAAAAATGAAAACTACATTACCAGGAGTTGATTATGATCATTAACATCTATTACTGGTATAAAATTATTAAAGCATCTCTCTCTCTCTCTCTCTCTCTCTCTCTCTCTCTCTCTCTCTCTCTCTCTCTCTCAAATGTGGGAAATTACTGTTACACGGTAGACATTATACAGTCAAAGGGAAATACCTAGGAGCTAGTTTGAACAGAGCTATTCCCATGTTCTTTCTAACGATCACAGGGGTTGCAGTAACATTCAAAAAGACATAAACCCAACATCATGATGATATTACAATCAAATAAATATAAAACATGCAGGGAAAGAAATTAATATATATGCCTTGAACGAGAAACATTTGTATTTTCAATGTAGGCTAAGCTATGAGCCACATACATACATACATGCATGCATGCATGCAAAGATACATACATACATACATACATACATACATACACACATACATACATACATACATACATACATACATACATACATACAATGTATCATATAAAGATAGATGTGTCTTTACGTCTTTGTAATCTGCTGTGTTTCCCTTAAACTTTACCATTTCAATTCCTTACTTTATAAAACAACCCAATATAAACTACCATGATAAATATTTTCATACTCCGTTTATAGAAACGAAAAATACATTACCAGGTGTTGATTATGGTACTTGGCATCTGTTATTGAGATGACTGAAAACACAGTCGATTCATTTAGTAACGAGTTTTTATTAAGTTGTGGCCCTTATTGATATCACACATACACTCGACATTATGTTATCTCTCAGTCCAACAGGATATCACCTTCTTTTGTAATCATTTTATTGAAATATCCAATAATCATGTTATATAAAAAGCACGGGATTAATGCTCCGGTAAGTATCTTGAAACGCATGGTTTTGCTTCTTCTGAGACACAAAATGGCATCATCAAGGTTCTTACTAGTCCTATAGTACAATTAGTACAATAAATGTATGCAATGAAATCAACGAATAACCAATACACTATAAACGGTTATTGTAACAAACATCATTCATCCACACATGCTCACATTTCCTTCTGAGGCCTCGTTTTTTCTCTTGATACTGTATGAATTTTTAAATCTTTACTTCGCGACGATGTTTAAAATAATATAATTCCAGTTGTTATGAATGGACCAAGTTTCTGCAATCTGATAGATATAAACGGTCATGCGATACTGATAAAGAATTGTTTTGCCATCGGTAAATTCTGCGGGCTACTTTTGGTTCCCAGTTACCAAGCAATTTTTTTATGTGAAGCTTTGTCTCTACCAACGTCCTTCACTTCAATAATAACCAGCCCCACCCACCCACCTTTGTGATTTTCGACCAAAATGTACAACCTACTGATTAAAATCGCTCATTAGAAGTAAAACAATATAATTGCAGAGTCAGTTCTGCATTTCAACACTCACCCCTTTTGCCAAAGAAAGCATATGATAAACTTTTCAAGCCATTCTTGAGAAATTATTGCATTTTGCCTCGACAATGTTTCATCGGCTGCTATTAAAGGTCAGGATCATATGTCGAACAAGGGATCTCACTAAAACCGAACACGCAGTAAGAACGATGATTGCTATAACAGCACGTGTCATGTGCAAGCGTAATGTTGGATAAAATGAATTGGCTAGTTTAAATAGCATCAACCAATCTGTTATATATTAAAATAATGATCATAACAATACATCATAGGCATGACCCACTCTGACAATCTACCCTATATTACTATATAATGAATCGACGTCTCTTT
>JAECUM010065094.1:0-13374 GCA_016617855.1 Megalonaias nervosa | reverse complement strand
ATTTCTTTGTTGTCCAGCTATTTTTACGTTTAAAAAGGGTTTTATAAGCTGCCAAAATATTTGATGCTCGGCAACAGTAAAATTAAATTTTATTATTTTTTTAGCAATATGGTACTTAACATCATATCGTCCAGTTGTTGGTCTGCTTAAATATTTTTTTACTAACAATAACATCATCTTCGTCGTCGTCATAGTTATGCAAAATATCTTTTTCAGTATAATCAGCAAATCTGTCATTAGTAATATTTTCTGATGTAAAATTTGAAACTGAAACAAAATCTTCCGAATTTAGTTTAGCCAGTCTCTCAATTAAGTTCATTATTATAAAAATCTTTTGTCTAATTAATAAATAATAAGATGTTCGGAGAAATAAAATATCATCAGCGAGTTAATATACTAAATCACAAAGAACTAGCTGAAGCAATTCGAGCTTGTTTGTTGTTAAACAGTTTTTATTTTGTTGATGTTATTATAACATTAGGCGAATCTGACAGACTTTTATTAACAGCAGCTGACAAAATAAAACTTGATACAAATAAAATGATGACATTACGATTTAATCATGATGATGTTATGGAATTTAGTCATAATTGTCTTTCTCGGAATGATATAGAAAATATTATTAATTATCGTATCTAAAGATAAATCTATCAAATGTCAACATTGACGTTGCTGATTTAGTTACATTATCAGCTACAAATTTTACTGCACGTTTATTAATTTTATGATATTTTGCAGCAGATGCTATTGATCTAAATTTCATTTCTTCTCCAGTTTCGAGATTTATTGAGATAATTGATTTTGGATTTTTAAAATTAGAACCATCAGAACAGGCTCCACGTCGACTATTTTCTTTTGATGTTACCAGATTTAAATTTTCTACACGATTATCTGTATTATTTTTATTTATATGGTCCATAACTAAATTATTTGGAATACCGCCGTTAAAAGTTTGAAACACAAACCTATGCGACCTATAATTAACAAAATCTGTTTTTGCTCCGCGTACCATTATATGTAAATAATTATTGTTATTCAACTTTCCAATAACTTTTTTTTTTTTTGTTTTTTATGTCTAATATTTCCCTTATCATTAGCTTCATATAAATCAAACACTGGGTGAGGTTGAAATACATTTTGTAATGATAAATTTTCAATATTATCATCAGCAACTGCGCCATTTGCCATGTATACTCGTTGTTCTTCTGGAATATCGCCGCAAAACAAAGTATAAATAAAATCTTTTCTAAACATTTTAATTCTTTCTATATCATCGCCTTTTACTGAAATTAACATACCAGCTGGTGTTGATATGCCGATAAATTTTTTAGATTCTATATTAATAACAGAACCAAGTGCATTTGCAGCGTATAAGTTGTACATTCGGTTAGCATGATAAGTTTCTTGCTCTTCCGCCGTCAGTGGTATATGTCTCATAATTTCTGTCATTATACTATAAGGTTTTTTATGCCTCTAATTAGGAATTTTAAAAAATTCAATTAAATATAATATATATATAATATGTTAAAATTGCGAGATATTGCTAAAAAGAACATTATCAAATCAGAAAAGTTGCTTCAGCATTTTCTGGTTACGATAACAGTTACAAACTTGATGATCAAAAAATTTTAGCAAATTTTAGCTCAACGAATTTATTTCATCTTTTACAACCTGTTATTGCTCGAGAACTTGCGGCTTATAAAAGTATCAAACTTATAGTCCAATATCATACGATTTTATCAAAGTTACAAGCAGTTGAAGATATACTTGATGTAATTTTTGAACAAAAAGTTTTGACAGCGAAATTTCGGAACCATATTTAACAGCAAAATCGAGAAAAATATTAACTGGAACAAACATTGCCATGGTCAATGATGAAAAAAGTTTAATAGACGAAGTTAATAAATTTTCTAACAGATTACTTAAAACAGCTCCAATGAAAATAACGTCTAAACAGCAACTCGATTTTGATAAAGCAGTTGATTGTCATATTTGTGAAAAGTTGTTGGTGGATTCTAACGGAGCCAGTGATAAAGTGCGAGATCATTGTCATTTGACCGGCCAATATCGTGGAGCAGCTCATAACAGTTGCAATTTTAAATTTCATGCTCCAGATTTTATTCCCGTAGTTTTACATAACTTTCGTGGCTATGACGGTCATATCATCGTAGAAGCTTTTGGTGATGAAAATATTAAAGCTAAACTAAAATTAAATAACGTAATAAAATATATTCCAAATATTTTTGAAAAGTATATGTCGGTGACGCTCGGTAAATTACGTTTCATTGACAGTCTGCAATTTATGGCAGCATCATTAGATGAGATTATTAAAGGTTGCAGTAGTTTTAATAACCTGCGAAGTTGCTTCGGTGAAAACTATATCGATCTGATAGAAAAAGGTATATTTCCTTACTAGTATCTCGACGATTGGAGCAGATTTGATGAAATTTCTCTACCTAGCAAAGATAAATTTTACTCGCAACTAAAAAACGAAAATATTACAGATGACGAATATAAATATGCACAAGATATTTGGAATAAATTTAGTTGTAAAACATTTGGTGATTATCATAATCTATATTTGAAAACAGATGTATTATTACTAGCAGATATTTTTGAGAGTTTTCGTCGGGTAAGCTATAGCAATTATGGATTAGACCCCTGTTGGTATTATTCCTCTCCAGGATTACCTTGGGACGCTCTACTAAAAACAAGCAAAATAGAACTAGATCTCTTAACAGATGTCGATATGTTTAACTTTATTGAAAAAGGTATCAGATGCGGAATTAGCGTCATAACAAAGAAATATACAGCTGCTAATAACAAGTACTTAAAAAATTATGATAAAAATCTCCCGTCGAATTACATCATTTATCTGGTCGCCAATAATTTGTATAATTTTGCGATGTCAGAACCAATGCCATATAGTGGATTTCATTGGATAAAGAAACTGAAAAAGATTTACCTAGAAAAATTAATATCGATTTTTCAGATATCTCATATTTTGTTGAAGTTGATCTAGATTATCCCAGTTCGCTACATGATCTACATAATGATTATCCGTTTTGCGCAGAGTCAATGATGATTAATTATTGTTTATTATCGCCTGAACAACGAGCAACGACAACAGCAAAAAATTCGATTGTTAATAAGTTAGTTCCAAATTTGCTAGATAAAAGAAATTACGTTATGCATTACAAAAATTTAAAACAAGCAGTAGATGCTGGACTAATTCTGAGAAAGGTCCATCGCGTGCTGAAGTTTAATCAGTCGAAGTGGATGGCAAATTATACTGATCTAAATACGAAACGTCGTGCTGTGGCTAAAACCAAATTTGAGAAAAACTTTTTCAAGTTGATGAACAACTCGGTGTTTGGAAAGACAATGGAAAATATTAGGAAAAGCGCCTCGATAGAAATTGTTAATGATATAAGTCACAGAAATAAATTAGTTAATGATGATGGTTTTGTTAGTATGAAATATTTAATGAAAATCTTGTTGCAATACAACGACGAAAGACAAATTAAAAGTTAAATAAACCTATTTATGTTGGTGCAGCTGTACTTGATATGTCGAAGTGGCTGATGTACGATTTTCATTATAATTTTACCAAAAAGCAGTGGCTAGATTCAGAGTTGCTATTTACTGATACAGATTCGCTAGTTTATAATATAAAATGTGAAGATGTCTATCAGGATATTTACAATAATAAAAATCTGTTCGATTTATCAGATTATCCAGCATATAGTGGATTTCAAGATAATTCGAATAAAAAAGTTATTGGTAAAATGAAAGATGAGTTTATGTTTATGCCAGTTAGGGAATTTGTTGGACTAAAGAGTAAAATGTATGCTGTCATATTAGATGACAATAAACTTACAAAAAAGCAAAAGGTATTCCTCGAGGATATGTGAAAAAGATGATGAATTTTGACGATTTTAAAGCAGCGCTAAACAATAGCATCAGTTTTATCAAAACAAATGTTATCAGAACAAATCATCATAAACTTGAAACTGATACTATCATAAAACGGAGACTAAGTAATTTTGATGATAAAAGATATTGCAGTGACGGAATTAACACACTAGCGCTTGGACATTATGCAAGTAATTTTGTCTAAACATCAGAAATAATGTTTGAAAATTTAACATTAGCAGATGGAGTTAATAGCAAAATAAAAAAATAATGGTTAATAACCAGCAATTATCATTTGAATTTAACGATGAAATTTCAGGTATTTGTTTTAGCAAATTTGACAGAATCAAACTCTCCCTTATCAGATCAGACGATAGCAAATATTTTAATTATCTCGAAAGTTTGCGAGACGAACTTGCACTAAAATATGACAATTTTCATGATCCGATCAGCCAACAACAATATACTAAAATTAACATAGACTTAGATAGGTCGAAGGTTTTTGTAAAAGGTAGTAAGTATCTTCTCAGTAAGATAGCAATGAAAGAACTATTTGAATGTCGTCGTAAAGTATCTGGTAGAATTAAATTTTATCTATATAATCATGATAGCATGCTTTACTTAATAGCAAACGTCGAGATATTATGTGTTGGTCAAGAAATATAACTCTGTATACCATATCTGATTTTAAAAAGGGAGATAATACTGTTCCAATCAAACATAGCATATATATATTGTTTCGTATTTTTTTGCTAATGAAATATAATAGATTTGTAAATCTGATAGTATTTTAAGACCTATAAATCCTGGTATCATTTCTGTATTTACCAAAATAACTAGCAATTCGTCCTACTTAAATAACATATTTACTATAGATTCTCGTTTAAATCCAACTGCGTAATACAGAATATATTGATTATTTTTCTGCGGTAATGCGTCATTCAGACAGTATCCTTAGCAACGGCCGATCTTCTGTCAAAGATAATTGTGTGGTCGTAATTCAGGCAAACATTAGGATATTCGTTTTTCTGTACAATATAAAATCAAAAATTATGTTTTTTCTTGATTTATTTATAATAATGTTTTCAGAATTAAATAATATAATGTAAAATTACGTGTTTTCAAAATCAGAAAATGAACGCTGTTCGGTAACTATATAATAACATTTTTAACATATATATGTAATGAAGTCCGGTGGCCGATTGCTAACGCGTTGGATTTTCATGCTCGAGGTCCGTGGTTCGATTCTCGTGACCGACAAATTGTCGGGCGAAAGGCGATATTATGCCAAAATTTATTATTTAATGGGGCGTAGCCAGCCCGTCTATGTTTCAATAGAAAATTTGTACACTCTCCCACCATGTCATTTGGTGGGTGCAATTTGGCACTCCCTGGGTGATTATGATGGGGGAGAGTGCAAATTTGCATTGAACGTAGAGAATGCCCGTAGTACTGTCTTTAAGATAAGTTTATATGTAACTGTCCTGTCCTAGAGTTAAAGTTCTTAGAATTAAGTTTATATGTAACTGTGCTGTCCTAGGATAAGTTCTTAGAATAAAGTTTATATGTAACTGTGCTGTCCTAGGATAAGTTCTTAGAATTAAGTTTATATGTAACCTCTGATCCTGCCAGGATGTCCTTTGGCAACCTAGGGGGCCACATGGGCTTAAACTGTGCTGTCCGTAATTAAGATATCATCATATGTATATAATCATAATCATATGTATATCATCATCTTGAAACAGTCCTCAAAGGGGACTGTTATTTTTTATTTTAAACAAATATTTATAGCTTTAGTAATATCATTATCAAATAAAATATCAACCATATTGTCAATACATGTCGTCACATCATCTGCCCAACCCGCTATTCTCATGTAATTTTCAGTCGCGAATAACAACACTGACCCATATTTTGGTGATATATGATATCCAACTTTTTTAGTACAATCGTTTATTATTTTAGTTTCTATACCAGTATAACTTGAGGCTGCTCTAATCGAATTAAATCTCTTACAAAATTTATTTGTCAGATCAAATCCAACATGTCGGGTTGGATTATAGTGATACATTATATATAATATTTCATTTGTTTAATATGAAAAAATCTATTGGGCTAGAACCCTCTTTGGGTTTCAATTTATTTTTCATTTTTCTGAGATAAGAGGGTGTTTTTTTTAATGGAGAGGGGGTATCTAAGGTGATGAAAAAATGTTATAATATATTTATTTTTTGAGGGGTGAGGGCTTTCTAGGCTAAAACCGTCTTTGAGCTCAAACCCTCACCCTTATCTACTACTAAGGCAATGAAATCATTATAGATATTGAATATTAGAAACATAAGTCAAACGTTTTCGCAAATAGAGAAATAACTGCATGCAGTATATATAACCAAATTAAACTCCTGATTGGTAGCATTCAACAAGAGTCAGAGATTTATACAAACGTATACTGAATCAGATGCAACTTTATTATATTTAAAGCCTATAAAGTATCACTTATTTCTTGATTAACTACACCAAATAATGAATTACTGCAATCAACACTGTTCAAGTCTATTGGCGGCATTATCTGTTCCAAATGTATTTTACAGTGATATGTTTTATATCCAATATTTAAAGTCGATATAAGCAATTGCAAAAAGGTATTATGAGCTGATTAAATATAAGCATTAAAATGAGATGGACTAGTAAAATGTTTTCACTTTATGACTGTAACTTAATATATTTCCGTAGCTCAATGCGTGAAGTAACTTACTATGTAGCTAGTCTTTCTTAAGCACAAAGGTCGTATTGGCTTTAGTTCTAAATTCTCAGAGAAAGATGGTCACTAACTAGATAATGAATAAACTTGAACAACGTCATTAACAAATTGCAAATTTGCAGATAGGAAAGACAAAGCGAAATGGGCATGTAAAGGTTTAGAACAAAAATAAATTGACAATCGGACACGAAAGCTACTGGGGGAAAAATAACGCGAAAGATGTAAAACCATTCAAAAAACACGTTGATAAGAATGTAATAGTTCTGAATCTGACGCACAGTGTATCAGAAATAACTACCAAAATTGAAACTTGAATAATTAGCAAAAAGGAATGGCGATAACAAACAGTACTCGTTAAATATACATATGCTGCTTTGCTAGAGATATGCCATCAGTCATAATGCTACAGACACATTCAGGATATAAGAGAGTCAGCAAGCAAAATACCAGGTGATGTTCAGCTATACTTGTCACGTGAATTGAACAAAGAATAATACATAAGAGAAAAATACATTAGAAGCTGACATAAGAGTAATAAAGAAATCCCTAGAGGGTCATAGTACTTTACGATCACAGCAAGAGCAAATAAGAACCATTTAAATAAGTCAAAACGATGAAGAGATTAGAAAATTTGTTAATGATTTTGAAAGCTCATATACTTTTTATTTGAAAATTAATTACTCAAATATAATCAAAAATCTAAATAAAATGGAATAAAACAAAACTGAGTAATAATATGATTAGATATATCAATTCACTTTCCAGTGATAACATAAATAATCCGAAAAATCAGGATTTAACGACTTACAAAAATGAACTAACTGCCGGAATAGAAAAAGTGAAAAGGTTCTAACAGATATTAATGCAGATTGTGAATTTGTTAATAATATTGGTGCTGTGCAAGGTAGTATTGAAAAATTAGTTAAAGGGCGAAACGATTGTAGAAAAAATTGAATTGATGTATAGCAAAAGTTAATGACAAAATGTTATAGATATATGTGTGTGTGTGTGTGTGTGTGTGTGTGTGTTTTGTGGTCAATGAGTAGGATCCTTTTGTGGATTTATAATAAATCTTTAATTTCTCTATTTTGTTCAATAAGGCAAACAATTGCTCAAGGATTCAGCAATTCTTTCATCGATTGAGCAAACTTTGCGATAATATCAAGCCAGATCCAAACCTCGCATCAGCTGTTTTTTCTGATAGGCACTGAATTTTCAGAGATAGCTTTAACCTTAACTTCTACAGGTTTAACTTGATTACGTCCTGCAATATGTCCTAATAATGTAACACAAAACCCACTTTTACCTAAATTAATTGTCAAACATGCCTCACTCAGTCGAACAATGAATTTTTGGATAGTTTTAGAGTGATCTTTCCAGACGCTGATGTATATAATGATGTCATCAATGTATATTGACAAAGACTTTTTCATACCAAATGGTATAACTTTATGTTCATAAACTCCATCAGAAGTTGTAACTTTCTGTTGCTCTTTCCGTGAGAGGAATATGTCAAAATCCTTAAGAAAGTTCGAATTCCCTCAATATTTTGCAGTTCCAATTCTGTTAATGCAGTCATCGATTTTTTAATATTGGAAATGAATTTGTTTTTGTGACACTGTTCACGTTTCTGTAGTAAATTCACATTCGGAAAGTGTTATCTGGTTTCAATACTAGAATACTTGGCGAACTCCAGTTAATTTTACTCTGTTCAATAAAACCATTCCCCCGTAAATATTGAATTTCGTTTGTAACACATTCCTGCGTGAGAGGATTCATCCAGTAAGGATGTTGAATCTACAGTTTCAACATCATGGTAGGTTTTACTTGTTCGGATTGTATCATCTCCCTAACATCTGCTTCAAACCATTCCACTCTTGTGGCTGAAGATGTGAAAGTTCTGGTATTCTATTTCCGAATTCCTGAGACTGGCTAAACCAAAGTCAGTACAATCCGATTGCATACCATCGTCTGAATCCTCGTTCGTGTGGGACAGGTAAAACTAAATGAATCGAATGATGGGATTATCTCTATCAACATACTCATTTAACATATTTATATGGCAGAGTTATTTCTGTTTCGACCTTCCAGAAGTGTTGATGATGTACATTCTTTTTATCTTTATCGGGACCATAATACTTAGCCTGAAGAGGACTTTGAGGTATGAGCAAGAGAGCCAGAACCTTATCACCAGGCTTTTGTTTTAGTGGCTTTTTTCATTTTTGATAAAATGGGGTGAGGATTGTTTCGTGCTTCCTCACAAACATTTGACAACTTCTATTTAAAGTCAGAGACAAAATCGAGAAAATTAATCTCTGAATCATTGTTGAAAGACGTTTCTCTTACAAGATCATCAATGATCCACGGAGAGTATGTCCAACAATAGTTCACGAGGACTAAATCTGGTCGTCTGACAAGTATAACATAATCCGAGGAATTTGGAAATATCCCTCTTAATTTGCGGCCAACGAAAATGATTTAAAATCTTGTTTGTGATAAGTCTCATTGACTCCTACATGACCTGTTAAGGGAGTTTCATGGGCCAAAATAAAAAATGTTCTCCCTTAGGAACAACAATTTTACAGTTCACTGACCCAACTTTGTTTACAAAATAACAAGTTGGGTGACTTCAATTTCGCTATTAGCCTCCTGAAACAAACAGAAGATCTCATGACCTTTGTTCCTGTTCGACGAAAAGTGATTGACGTTTGTCACACCGATTAGAACTGAGAATGAGTAGTAGAAAGAGGATCCCTATGATTAATACCTTTTGATTCACCAAATCCTGGAGCAAAAGCGACATCACCAAAAGACTGACCAACTAATATGTCACCTAAACGAATAATGTCATTCTCAAGAGCTATCTTTGCCATAGCTCTGATAACTGCACAAGCAGGGCACAAACCAGGAATTTCAATTTCTATAGGATCGCTTTTATGCAAACAAGGCTTGTCAGTTACAAGTAGATTTACCACAACCTTATCTCCAACTAAGTCATTGCCTTGCAGTAAATAAACAATCTTAAATGGGCAAAGAAGTCACAGCTGCGACTGTCAGAGGTCGTGAAACTAACAATGATGATAAATTTAGGCAATGGAGAGGAACATCAACAAGGAAACATTCTACTCCCCGAATAAGACCACTTTCACTAGAAGTAGATATGTCACATAAATGCAAAGTACCTGTTAATACATGACTGAGAGAAACTCATGTGTCCCTTCAAATTTAATAGGGATAGGATTAGCAGAATCACCAATAAGTGATAGAGAATCTTCGACATGAATGGTTTATAATTTTCCAGAATAAAACCAGGCTGGGGTTTGTTTGACCAATCAAATGTGTTGCTTTCAATACATAACTGTTATCTTGAGAAAAGCTTTAGGTTGTACCAGAATCTCTGAGTAACCTATACATATGCTTTACTTGTATGCCCATCTCCCACAAAACTTATTGTCCTCTTGATTTAATCTTTTATTCATTCTAAAATCATTGATGACCAATGTCAACCATTCTTGTTGCAAGTGGCGTAAACGTTAGGCATAACTCAGGTCACAGATTTCTTTGGAAATCATCATTAAGTACGCGCAGTTCCTTTAAAATGATATGAGTCAAATTTGGAAGTCATACAATCTGGACCTGGCTTTAAAATGACATAAACCAGACCCTGAAGTCATTAATTCGGGTCTTGGCTTTAACGCCAAAACAGAGCTATGGATAAAAGCAAAATCCATTGGTTTTTCTTTCAGTAGTATTATTCATATGAAACATCTCCGATAACAGAACGTTATGACTTTACATACAAGTAAACAAAATTACGCAAACAGCAGTTTTATGTATTTCTTAAGTATGAATTGTCGTGTATTTATTTGCTTTTCTTCGACGTGTACATCACGACTGTATCGTCAGATACCTATGATTGTTGACTGACATGTATGGAACAATAATGCAAAACAACAGGGACTGTTACATGCACCAGCTTTGCATCTTCTAGTTTAGCTAAATTATTGATATTTGAAATGATGATGATGATGATGTTCGTCCTTCGGTCTCGAAGACGACCATGACTTCAGATCTGGGCTGGTCTGTGAGTGCGCAGATGGCTGGTGAGGCCAATCTGCGCTCTGAAGAGTCTAGGGAAATGAGGACAAAGAATTTTCGGGGGCTGGATGGACTGAAGGTCAGCGCAGGCTCTGCTCTTCCTCTGCTGGCGTTTCTGCTTGGCCTCGTTGATCCGGTGCTCCTCAAATGCAGCTGCGCCTGAGTTGATCTGGTGACGCCAGGCAGCGCGATCTTCGGCAAGCTGCTCCCAGCTGTCTGGGTCAATGCCACAGGACGTCATGGAGGCTTTGAGCGTGTCCTTGAACCGTTTCTTTTGGCCTCCTCGGGAACGCTTGCCTTCAGCGAGTTCCCCATAGAACAGTCTCTTTGGGAGGCGCTCATCCGGCATACGGCAGACATGGCCAGCCCAACGGAGTTGTGACCTTCTGAGCATGGCATAGACGCTTGTCATCTCTGCTGTCTGGAGGACTTCTGTGTCAGGAGTCTTGTCCTGCCATTTGACGTGGAGCAGTTTTCTGAGGCAGCGCATGTGGAAGGAGTTCAGCTGTTTTGCATGGCGACTGTACACCGTCCATGTCTCACAGGCGTACAAGAGGGAGGGCAGTACTACTGCGCGGTACACCTTGAGCTTGGTTTGCAGGCTGATTCCTCTTCTGTTCCATACAGTATTGTGAAGTCTGCCGAAGGCTGCACTTGCACGAGCAATCCTGAGAGTGACCTCTTCATCGATGGAGACTGTGCGTGACAAGGTGCTGCCAAGGTAGATGAACTTGTCAGCAACAGCGAGCTTCTGGCCATCGACGGTAATGCTGGGTTCAGTGTAGGGGACTGAGGGTGCAGGCTGGTACATGATTTCGGTCTTCTTCGTACTTATTGTGAGTCCGAAGTCTGTGCAGGCTTTGGAGAACCGATCCATACTTTCTTGCATGTCATACTGAGTACCAGCATTCAGAGCGCAGTCGTCAGCAAAGAGGAAGTCGCGGATGGTGTCTTCCTGGACTTTGGTCTTAACCTGCAGTCTTCTCAGGTTGAAGATGTTCCCATCAGTCCTGAACCGAATGTCGATGCCAATGTCACCCTCACGGAAAGAGTCGGTCAGCATCGCTATGAACATCATGCTGAACAGGGTCGGGTGTCTCACTGTGCCCTAGTCGCGTTCCACGTCGCTTGCTGTAACCGACTTTCTGCCCGTTGACCAGCTGGTGGTTCCTCCGCGCAGTCCGCCGGGTCCAGTCTTCACATGCTTAGGTAGACAAACCTAGATCACCGAGGGTTTGATACCCGTCGGCTACCCTCAACATGGTTTAGCAGGCCAGTCGAAGCCGCTGCCCGTGGTGTGGCCGCTGAGCATGCTAGAGCTACTGGGAGCCACAGGTGAGAGTTGAGTGACAGATGGGGACCAAAGGTGGACTAGCTACCCCATGGGAGTACGACTGCTACCCCGCCGGTGGTACTACCCCTCCCTGAACATCCCATACACCACAATATTTGAAATATTATTTTTTGGAACCCTGCGATTTTGATAGCGCAGATCTCTCTCAAAGTTTTCCACCGGGTAATCGGGTGTATAGTTTCAGGCATGTGTATCGCCAGCTTCTGGAGAAAGGTACACTCCAAAAGTCGCAAGCACGCACAAGGTGTGTAAATGGTGAACTTCCTAGAAATCAGGTTTTAACATTGTTCTGTGCTAAAATGTTTTGTAGAAAGAAGATTTTACCCTTTTCCCAATCGAGGACGTCCTCAGTTGGAAGTGTATCCTCGGTGCGTTGGTGGGAAATCACATGAATGTCCTCGATTTACAACATATTCAAACGCACACACATATCATTTCATTTCTCCTTCCCTTCATCTTGTAGACATTATATCGGCTCACATCAACACCTGTGATATATCAAGAATAGTAATTTATTTATTTTTAATTTTATTTTAATTAAATGAAAGCATGCTCATTTATTAGTGGCAAACCTTTTTTCTTCTCCTTCTGAGGACCCCAAAGAACTCTATAGGGTATGCTATAATGAATGAGCACCTGTGATTGTTGTGTAATCTGACATACGATAAAAATCAATAAATCATACAATTTAGAAATGCCTCACTCGAATTATGCTTCCTCTTTCAATCAAACTATTAATATATATGTATCTGTGTATGTATGTATGTATGTATGTATGTATGTATGTATGTATGCATGTGTGGAGTGTGTGTGCATGTATGTATGTATGCATGCATGCATACATGTATGCAAAGAATTTCAAGTGTGATTGAATTACGATAGTAACAAAAAGGCATGTCCTTTAAGTAAGGTTAAAAAGAAAAGGTTCATTTTGTATACAACGTACGAAGCTTGGAATTCCCTACACACCCACCAAATCCCCACTCCTTTTATTCCTTTGGAAGAAAAAGTCTCCGTTGCGCAGTGTAGATGTATAACTGTAAATTCCTGACATTCAGGTCAATGTTATAGAAACCAGGAAAACATCGTGTTCTTTATAATAATGCAATACTTGCCTGTGTATTTGGATTGGCTGACACGTTTATGTCCATTTCTAACCTTTAACGAGGTGCACTTAAATGAAAAAAAGTCGTGAAAAAACGTACCCTTGTCAGCAATGCGATTTCAGGATTTGAAATTAATGCAT
>JAECUM010065081.1:0-14587 GCA_016617855.1 Megalonaias nervosa | reverse complement strand
GGGGGGGGGGGGGTAGTCAGCCACGGCCGGGAGAGTTAGTATAAGAAGCAGTCTGAAACTAAAGCTAATATTTATTAAGCGTTTTGAACAGAATCTTGTGACATATTTTCAGCTTCATTTGCATGATTAACCTTGTCGGAATTTATATATATATATATATATATTTGCAGTATGATTGCGGGGGGGGGGGGGTCACGTGACCCCCCTTTACCCATGCTGCGGGCGCCCATGCTCTAGCATCTTCCCCTACAAAATGGATCCAAATTAATACATTTAGACACTGACAGAGAAAGAGATGCATTAAGTAAGAAAAGACAAAATACAAGAAAATACAACGCCTGTGGCATATCTTCATGCAAAACCTTTAGTGTCCACATCAAAATCACCGTGAATTCGAAAGGAATTGTGATGTACCGTCTATTCTTATAACGACAACATATCAAATTACATTTACACCGAATCCTCCGCTTAGATAAATCAAAACTGCCTTCAGAATAGCTCACAATAGCTAATTATTTTTAAAAAAGCTTCTGTTCCAGTCTGATTAAAATCAGATCTCCGCTGTTACACATGAAGATCTGACAGCGACCGGTTAGGGGTCATGTTCTGGTAACCTATGTTATTACCATAATCGCTAATTTTAGCAACCAATCAGATGAATATCTTCGCGTTTGGAGACAGAGCACTGTGGACGAAGAGCATGAATGTGTACCGAACGATTTTATCAACTTTCAATTTTTTTAAAGCTGCATTTCCATTGGCTAATACAAAGGTCACCAGAACATGGTCCTTAAGCGGTCGTCGCCAGATCTTCCTTTTGGACAGCGGACATCTGACTTTAATCAGATTGGCTTCTGTTCTTACGTGCACTAGTAAGAACACAATGTCTGTAAAATTCCATACACAAATACTATCCCACAAAATATTACATCCAGTTATCAACAGTACAACTATAAAGGCAAACACCATTACAATCCAATTTCTTGGCAAACTCTTCGTTCAAATTTCTATTTTTTTTAAATTTTTTTTTCCTCGTTGAAACGAGTGCATTTTTCACATGATGAATCTATGTAACATGATGGCTAATGGGTTAATGTCAAAGGGGTGCCTTCAGAATTAGCAGCCAAAAGATCCGCTGATATATTGGATTGAATTACGACATTGGTTAGCATTAACAAAAGTAGATATGCAGAACTTGAAAGTTTCACTGAACCCAATACAAGTCATGTTATAGAGAACAGAAAGTAACTCGAAGGATGAAACTGGATAATACACTTGCCTAGGTGTCTATATATAGCACAGAAGACTAATGTGGGAGACTTTGTTTCAATACTAGACAGATAATCTATATCTCTCAGTGACCTATATTTAAATTTAGAGACGACTGTTTGGGAAATACGGTACTAACAGAACTTATGTTGGGGTTGTACTGAGGGAGTGGGGGAGTGGTCAAGGCGCTTGCCTTAATAGATCATTTAAAACATATTACCTCTGTCCGCGTGAGTTGAAATCTCAGCTCGACCAACATAGGTATGTGAGAAAGCCGGAAGGAGAAACAAATAAAGTGATTCCTGGACTGGGATTTCATTGTCTCGGTGCAACCCCAATATAGGTTATTATTTTTCTCCCAGTTTTTTTCACTTAACTTTTCTGCTCCGGTGGCCTCAGCGGCTAGAGCGTACGCCTCGGATGCGGGAGGTCGCGGGTTCAAACCCCGGCCGAGTCATGTCAGATACTTATAAATATGGTACTATCAGCTGCCTCCCTTGGCGCTCAGAATTAAGAGGTTATTGTTAGGACTGGTGGTCTGGTGTCAGGATAATGTGACTGGGTGGGACATGTCTGCGGCATGATGCCCCAGTGCTAAACATCGCTATAAATTGCTACAATGCAGACATCGTATCGATATGACCAGGGCCGACAAGGGGGGGGGGGGATATATCCCCGGGACCCGGGCCAGTAAAAGGACCCGAGCTGAACAACACGTTTTAATTTTATAAAGGAAAAATTTTGTTTGAACAAGAACTAGGAGAGGCCAGGGTGTTTCTTACCCCAGGGAACGTGATCGCTCTCTACGGCCCTATATATGACTGTAAAAATTGTTAAAGCTACGTTAAAAATCCAAATCACACACAAACACTCAACTTAAATTTAAAGTACCTTAATTTTTTAATCTTATTTTGGCAATATCGTTTAGCATGTTGAACACATCATGCAGTATTCATCAGGTTCTACTATTTCCTCACCTTTTCCTATATGTCATTCAGGTTTTAAACGTTTCATGAAAATCTTAATAACTATATATATAATTATATATGTAAATAATAATTATATATGTAAAAGATTAACTATATCTGCCGCTCTTTCAAAACAAATTACAGTTTAACAGTTAGAATCTACATGTGCCTGTATTACACGAACAACGTCGCTAATCACGTGATCTTGGTTTGCAATGTAAATACGAATATTTTAAAGGATATAATGGTCTGATCGGTTGATTCAAGCTACACAAGTTCTGCGCCTGAGAAACTAACAACAACAACCACAACACCAGCAACAAAATTTGATAGTGGCGGCGTTCTACAGTTTCGTATTTTGCGTAGGGGTTAGATTGTTAAAGAAACAGAATTTCCCCGGTTTTCCTCACTGGTTATACTGGCTGTTTAAAAAAGACATTGTATATCTTAGGTATTGTTAAAATTGTTAATTCCCTTCACTTTGGTGTATGGGTTGGTGGATGTAATAATCTGAGCACACAGCTAACCAAAATGACTGTTCCATTGTGCTCGAAAAATCAGCCTGTATTAGTCTGATGTACACTATGTTTAGCGGTTATTATAATAGGGAAAAAGAATTTTGCAAGATTAGAAATTACCAGCTTCTGAAAGTGCAATGAATGAATTTCCAACTGAATAAAATGTCGAAAAAAGTTATCTCGTAACCAAATTGTACACTAAGACATGTCGAGACTTGTGGTAGTTTAATTCCTAGTTATCTCCATTCCCCCATTGTTACGACTTCAAGTCTTAAACTATGTAATAGAAAGAAGCGAAACCACCAGGCTTTGTACAATCAACAAATTATTTTTAAGTTACAAAGTTTGGGATTGTGTTACTTATGGCGGTTAAATAAAATAAAGTCCGATTGGATAAGTAAAGGCTTGGGTGTGTTTCCATGCAAAGTTAAGTGTTTTACAATGTATTACCCCGCAAAATTCGTCAAAGTGTTTCTGCGGAAGGCACGAAGTCTTGACGCCGAGAAGAATAGCGAGAATTTTCTCGTAAAAAGGTCCAAGGAATGTGCATTGGAAGTCTTGAGAGACTATGTCGTACAACGGGAGAAGAGAGCAAGGTACCGTGTCAAGTTTCATACACTTTTTCTTTTATATGAGTCTTAAGATAATTTTTTCAATTCATTTGTCCTAAATGATATATGATTTATCATGTAATCCAAGCACTTCTTAAATTATTTTGTTGACAGGAGTCTTGAGATAATTATTTGAATTTATTTGTTTATATGTCATACGAATAATGTATACTAGGAATTGATTATTATTAGGTCTATAGGATGTTTATGCTACTGAATTGTTAGATAACAAATAATGTAGTCAAGACAAGAAGTGAATTTTGTTTAATTCATTTGTATAACTAAAATGTGAATTATCTTAACCTACGAATCGGTGAAGCAGCATTGGAGCAGCAATGGACATCTTGCGGCTATTTAATGTCGGCCGTATGTGTACATGTGTTCGACATTAATCAAGATAGTGATTAATAGTTCACACTGCAGGGGTTTAATTGTTTATTATGTGAGATCAAACTAAGTTATAGATTAATTAGTGATGATAAATAGATCCGTTGGAGAAATACTTTAATTTCCCTTTACTATGTTATTCTATCTATAAAAAGAGTTATGTAGGCAAATACGACACCAGGTTGTGACCTGAGACCATATTAGCAATTAAAGGCTGTTTATAATACAATACAACTAAACTCTGAAGTTGACGAGAGAGAGAGAGAGAGAGAGAGAGAGAGAGAGAGAGAGAGAGAGAGAGAGAGAGAGAGAGATTCATTCGGGAGGTTAGAACAAGTAGAAATTTAATATGCTTCTTGTATTTATCAGGAATATAGCTTCCACTTCCAATTCCACATCAGTACGTAAGAATGACAAAACTTGAGAACGCTGGATAGAAAGATTTCACCGTGATAAAAGGGATCCCTGAAGAATTAGAGAATCCACGCCTGAACGAAGAGCGAATAGTAGAGGTCACAGAGTGTTGCTGTACAAGTCAACTCCAACCGACAAGTGACTTTGAAACTGGAGTGGCCAGCAACCACATCAGGTCATGCAAACAATCTGGGCAATTAAGTTCGAAACACTCACACGATTTTATTATGAAATTTGTCATATCTGTGTAAACGGAACTGCTAATTGCATATTTAAAATTACTTTTGGTATCCTTCTAGTGTCTTGTAGAATTTTTTGTTGTTGATCTAATTAATGAAATTGTTACATTCTGTACACGGGGGCTTGTGCTGTTCTATTCTACATCTCTGCTCAGGGCTCCATTTATTCTATCCACTAATTTATTATTTTTATTTATTCACTTGATCAGGGCTTATAGCACCGAGGTCGATCATCCTCCAGATATCGATAACCACCTCCCATAACAAATATATATATATATGTTATATATATATATATATATATATATATATATATATATATATATATATATATATATATATATATATATATATATATATATATATATATATATATATATATATATAATTCTGATATGCCTAAATACTTTTATTTACGTATCGCTCTCTTGACGAGCATTCCTATAATTTAGCAAGTTGGCAACATACACCTAATTATAAATATAATACTTGTGACAATATTTCGATGGCTAGCAAATCTCATTAATGAATACATCAGTGTATATATTTTTACTTGCATTGTTGATTTTTATTTTGCTACCTTGCAGCATTTTACACTGATTGACATGTTTTTCTTATATCAGTACAGGTTTTAGTTATATTCCTTATGTTGCCCTAGTGGTAACCATGAGCCCGAGGATGACTGGATCATTGCTCAGCCATTTCCGTCAAGTGGTGTAATAACTTTCTCGCATTAACGGAAAAGGCCGAGGGCGTTCCGATCGGCTACCTGGGGGGTGTGTGTCAGCTTTGACTTCCGCCCTTGGAGTTCACTGAAGAGTCAGACTCCAAAGCCAAATGCACATTAATTTTTGTTGCCATAACATTATACAATATTTTCTGACCTAACTTCTTATATGCAATCACATTAGGATGATGCATAATATGTTTGATTTGGTTCGTGTTATGACCCACATGTCACTGTAAAGTTAACATCTACAGCCTCGATATTGGTCATATAAGCTACACCGTTTTAGTGAAGGCAAACGAGATATAATGAGAACTGTTTACGTTAAAGATCCACGTCAGTAAGACCATGGACATCGGGGGTGGTGTGTAGTGTATGCCTCCCCTGGGTTAATATCCTTTCATTTAGATTTTGCCCATATAAACACATCCGCGGAAGTCCACATATCTATCCTCAGTATCCGCAGGATAAAATCACAGGAATTCGACCTTTGTGCATGTCACAGGGGCAGATTATTTCAAAATTCTTGCAAAAAATTCCCCATTTTAACAATTTACTTCTTAAACGATTGGACAAGTCCCCATTCCTAATCATCTTGTCCATGTTAGTTCTAGAAATAAAGAAATGGTGCACAAGGTTACAGAGGTCATAAAGGTCAAAAATTGGGTTCGTTTAGCAAGAAATGGGTTGTCATTCAGTCTCAGATCAATTATAGATATCTTTTATCTTTAATTTCCTTTTATACTTTATAATGTGCCTGCTATAGAAGCATATTTCTTGCAGTGTAGTTTTAAAATAATGGTCATGTGGATGGTAGAAAAGGCTACTGTGAACAACGCTTCATACATGCCAGCCATTACACATTTTGGTGTAATCATTTTGCTTCTTTTTCACCTGACTATATCTGAAGCATGCCTGTTTATGTATTTCGCTTTCTTGGTGCATTAAAAAGAATAATTAAAACAATAAAAAGTTGTCATTTTTATTATCTCTTTAATCCCACTTGTTTAAATTTGCGAATATTCTAAAATAAAGACTGCTGCATAAACACAGAATAAGAGTACATTTTTCCATCCTAGACATATGTGCTTTTGTTATTTTCTGTTTATAGTAGCTCAATATGACACATTTCCAATAAAATGGATGGGTATCCTCAATTTGAAAACTTGCCTCACAGATTCATTATACTTTGAATATATATTTGGCAGCAGACAAGTCTGTACTTTAAAGAAATGGCACTAGATGTTAAGTGAAACAGGCTTTATCAAATATCACTGATGGATATTATGCGACTGAAAAATGTCAGAGGAGAGGGAAGTTTTCAAACCGCAGAACACGTTGGATCAGAAAAAGAACAAATCAGTAGCGCTTTGTAAATTGAGAAAGAACATGAGAATGATGATAATACTGCACTCAGGTTGAGCACATCATCATGCTCATTGCAGAATTTGTGGACTTCATGATCAATAACTGAAAGTTGGACATGTGGACTAGTTAAAGTGAGTTGTATATAAATTTTTCACTGTCTTCTATGTTGGTACTTGTATTAACATTAATTCTGCTTACACCTTTCTGGGGCTTAGCATGTATGTTGTTTTAGACAGTTCACTAAAAAAAAAAAAAATAAAATAAAAAAAAAATAATATACTTCCATGGATCTCAAATATAATATACAGGCTTTGAATTTAACTTAAATTTCTTTGTAGCCAGAAGGATTAGTAGATTGAGAAATTTCCTCGTCCTGCTAAATTTGCACTAATATTTTCCTCAAAACAATGTCAGACATGTATCAAGATTAAAAATACTTTTGTTTCTTAAGTATCATCATCATATGCGGTTCAGATGTTGTTTTAAAATTGTCAGTCGCCTGGTTGATTCATAGTACTTGCTTCTCGAGATAATCTGGATCTAATCCCAGAAAGGGATCCATGTCTCCCTCCTCCACCTTCTCCATTCTTGGTCGTTATGAATTTGCTTTAAGTCTTACGGAAATGACCATTAAATTACAGACTAATAGAATAAAAGCACAGATTACAGAAATGCGATTGTTTGCATTAAAATATGGACACTGGCTTGCCCATTGTTTCAGATCTGGGTTTCATATTAGATTCAATTGAATTGGTCAGGGAACCAGACTAAGTGTGCCAGGTTGCCTCTGATGCTTTAAAACTGCACATTTTGTGATGCAAAGCATCTGCATGATCAAGCAGTTGCTAATTTCTTTTTTAAATGGCATCCAACAAACTACATGTCAGGATGAAAGGGGCATTACACCTCTTGAGTTTTAATTGTACTAAAGAATAAAATGGAATATGCAGATTCTTGTTGGGGTGGGGTTTCGTGAGGGTAACAGTTACGTTTAGTGGACAATATGTGTTGATTTGATTCTGTCACATGGCAGCAAGGATGACTTCCATCGCCACTGCGAAAGCCTTGTTAGGATTGGCAGGCCTGGAATAGATGTGCCTGTAAATTTATGACAGTGTAATATATGTTAAGTTCAATATACATTGTATGAATTTTACCTTTTTTGTACATGTTTGATATCGATATATAGTTTTAAGAGTAAAATGTGATTTTTATAGTTGTATAATTATTTTTCGCTCAAGATTTTTTAAAATATGCTTTAAAGTTAAGATATGAGAAAACTTGTTCAAACTCAAGTCAGTCTCAGTGAAGCTGTGTGACCTACCGTACCTGACCCTTCTTAACCCCTAAACCTTCCAGTTCTTTTTCTGTGTATTGCTAAACTGTCTGAATTTGAAAAATTCTTTGTTACCTACATCATCATCTATATCTGACTTGTTGAAGCCTTCATAGTCCTAATTCTAATCATCTAAACTCGAAGCGCTGAACAAAATCGGCAGCTCCATTTTGGAGTTTGGAGAATCTGACCCAGTTACTTTAAATAGATTATGACTATCTTCATTAGCATCCACATGTTATGACGTAATCGTCATTTACTTCAATGCCTGTAGTTTCTAATAAGGGTTCTTTTCTGAAGGTGGTGCTATGAAATTCAGTGCAGATTGGATGATGTTAACTATACGTGTCAAGATATGCTTTAATATTTATGGTGCACAGGCATCCAAATGTACTTATTGGCAAGAAAAACTGAAAGATGGCAGTTAAAAATTCATTTTAAAACAACATTTTGGTAATCAAACATTCAAGGTAGTTTGCCGAGTACAATGTGGAGTCTTTGACGACTGCTAGTGTAACATATATTCAAGGTAGAAGATACAGCTATGGCGACGATTTACTTTATTTCTGGATTGAATTTATGACAAATTGGAGTAAATTTATACAAATACACGATATTTCATTTAATCAATGAACTGATTATTTCAGAGAAACAAAAATATTTTAGATGAAGTGAGAATGCGTATAATAAATACAGTAATTAATGAGTGACCATTAAAGTTAAATGATATCATGATCTGGAACAGAAAAATCATGTGTGCATCTCATTTCTGGTGGTCCTGATATTCAAACGTTTTGATGTTTCCATGAGTTCTTTGGGCACTTGATACAACATTTATATGGTGTCCAATAAAAAAGATGATTCTACAATGTATACAGTAAAGGTAAGGTGGCAAATATGGCTAAGCAAGATTTTCTCATTTTTTTTTTTATTATTACTAATGAATTAAGTATTTAGCAGTAGTTTCCTTTTACTAGGGGTATTATCGGACGACTATTAAATGGAACGCAATATTAAGACTTATATGTTAAGTTTATCCTGCCAAGAGGAATAAAACCTTTACCAATAATCTTTATTGCTATTTCGCAGCATCCATTTTGAACATACTTGTATCACGTGATCATACATTAGCCTGCAAAATAGAGGCTCAACACGGGGTGAAATCGGACAACTCCGGGTATTATCGGACAATTATTTGTGTTTTAAAAAAAAATAATTTTTAAACCCTAACATATCTAATTTGCTGAAACACAATAAATAAACTATAGAAAAATAATGTAAATATGTAAAATTTTGGTTATATTTATCAATCTACTGTGATTTTAATATCTGATATTGCAGTTACATCTATTGCTATAAATGTAAATGAATGATTTTCTAGCTTTGGATTGTAAAAGTATACAAGATATATTAAACATTTAAGTGTTTCTTTTCATTTCATGAAATGTACCCAAAGCTGAAGGTATTAGAACAACACCTTCTTTAATTTTATTTAATGAACCGTATTCTTATACACGTAAAAATGCATTATAGCTTTAACAGATGATGAATTTAATATTCACCCACAATATGACTAAATAATTAAATACGAAGAAAACATTTTACAATTATAATTAACATATCTTTCAAACAAATGAAAGGAAATTATTGGGGAGAAAGTGTTTTTCTTTTCATTTATACTCATTTCAAATACAGAAATATTTGCAACAGAAAATATAATTACAGCAGTACAAAAGGTTGTGAACTACATAAACAAAGCATCTGTGTTTGGAAACTCTTTGAAAAGGTCCTTCATTTTATCTACATAACTAGGATTGCATCTAAATGCAGCTACACATATTTGCTGTGGACCAGTTTTTCTGCTTACAACCTCTGCATCATATTTTGCCTTGATCAGAATGGCAGTTTTCTTGCAAGTAGTATAGTGGGTTACCGTAGCGTCAATGGGAATTAGCATTACAGACCCCCCCTGGGCCAGTATAGCGTCAAGAAAGTAGGTCAACACCCTGGGCCTGTATAGCGTCAATGGAAAAATTAGGTAGAGGGACTAGAACACCCTGGGCCTGTATAGCGTCAATGGAAAAATGGAGTAGAGGGACTAGAACACCCTGGACCTGTATAGCGTCAATGGAAATTTGGTAGAGCGGTGACTAGGAGACTGGGGGTTTGTAGAGCGATAAGCGACAGGTGGCATGTTTCTTTTTTTTAGTAGAGGAAGGGTTTTATATATATATATATATATTCGTTTAGGGGAGACCAAATGAAAATTAAGATCTTTTCGAGGTATTGGAAGTGGCCCTGAAAAGGGCCGTTGTTTGTTATGTGATGTTAACACTATTCCGTTAACATACAGGACATCGCATAGGTCTTCTTATCTTCCTCAAATTTCTCAAAGTTTGTCTTAAGCTGTGTCTCACTTCTGGTCCGTAGATGAGAGTCCGCTTAAGACAGCCTTGTCTTTCCACATAACATCTTCTTTCCAAAGAGTGGCACCGGTGATCCGGATGACAGTCCATTTTGTTTTCACATACATGGGTAAGTCTGTACGGAACAGCATTGAGGATACCAAAGTAGAGGATTCTACGTCGATCAACATCTTCTCTGTGACGAGAACAGGTGAAGGGAATGAAGTGAACCGCGTTTATTTATAGTGAAAGACCGGATCGAAACGGATTGAAAGGGTTCACCAATCCCAACACGCGTTACAAAATTCAGTCACTTCGCGGAGTCTGTCTTCCAATCCGAAGAGAGCTACCTGTGACGTCACATTTCCTATATAGGCACACTAGCGTCTGTGCGCAGTGAATCGATGCGGTAGTGTTTTGTGAAACATGACGGAACCTAAGAAGACAATGAATTGGGGTGCACCGGCTGTGGAGACGAGAAGTAATGGTACAGCAGCAGCTACCAAAGTGAACACAGTGCTACTTCCCGAAGAGGTTGATTTCAACTGGGATTTAGTGGATTTTTTATCTTCTTCCCAAGAATTTGTTCCGGTACCAGTACCTTCGCCACTTTCTCCTTCATTACTACGTGTCGACGATTTTAAACAAAGACAGAGAGAAGAATTGGAGAAATTTTTACAGCAGCAGAAAGAAGCAGAGCAAGCATTTCTTCTTGAACAGAAACAGCGAGAAGAAGAAGAAGAGGCAAGAAGGAAACAACAGGAAGAAGAAGAAGTAGAGAAGAAACAAAGTCTAGGAGAGAAGGAGAACAGCGAAAGTCAAACGGTCACGGTACTCTTGGACATTTTGGCCGAGTTAAGAAGTCTGAAACAAATGTATCAGACTTCTTTATTACGACCCAAGAGAAAAAGACCTTCCCGAGCCAAACAACCTAACCCTGTGACTACACCACAGATACCACCCCTAGTGATATCTAATAAATCATTGACAGGAGCAAGTCCACAAGTAGGCCTTGGCCGTGGCAAAGGCTTAAGGCAGTTAAAGCGAATTGATTCTCGTTCCTGAGTTTGTTCTAAGGAAAAAAACAAACACTCAACAGTCCTTTTCAGGGCTACCCAATACTCTCGAAAAGAGTGACTATTCATTTTGCCAAAATCAATTAAAACTCAAATTCCCTTCTTTAACCCTATGATGTACGTTTTGTGAGTGTATGAGTGTAGGTCCTTATTATTTCTAAATAATGAAAACCAAGAGACACTTACGTTTTTTCAGTTTGGTCTATTCTGTTACAAATTTTTTACAATTCAATATCACAACATAACACAACACAACACTTTTAAAAAAGTTCATAGATTTCTTCTGTCTCTTTTTTCTTTCACTCTCTCTGTTTTTTCAATTTCTTCACTTTTACACTTTTTTCCTCTTCTTCGTCTTCTTCTTCCTCACATTTTTCTCGTCTTCTTTTCTTTTCTGTCTTCTCTTTCTGAACGTGTCTGGGTTCTTCTTTTGTCAAGGCTACCTCTGTTTCTTCTTCCTCCTTCTCCTGCTCCTGTTGTTTCTTAGGGCACTCTGAAGACCAATGTCCTTTCTCTTGACAATGATAACAGGTATCTTGACTTTTGTTTCTTTTGACACTGGCCTTGCTTCTTTGACGGTCTGGACATTCTGTAGCCCAATGCCCTTTCTTTGACAGATATAGCAAGTATCTTGACTTTTATCTCGAAAGGAAGGAGAGTAGTCCGTTGGCTTGTCTGAAGAAAACTTTCTTATCACACCTCGCAATGCTCTAATCAGAAGTTCGATCTGTGTGGGTTCTTCCATTGTGCTGGTCAGCTTGAGAGCGAAATGAATACTGAGAGGGGAGTCACTAGCCCTTTATATATGCCCTGGTCTGACATAGATATATAGGGGTTCATGGTGTTTCACAGGTAGTCATTTGACTTTTTGCCGTCAAGATGAAACGATCGCATCATTTCGAAAAGAAAGAAGAAGAAGAAAGTAAGAGGCAGAAACGTGATTTATCGCCTCGCACAGTAGCTGAAGTCTTGGCACAAATTCATGCCAGTGATTTTGAAGATGAGATGAGTGAACCAGAATCGAAGCCTAAAGAGTCTACACCAAATCAAAGTTCAATACCACCCGTAAACCCTGAAAAGTACTACCATATTCGGGAGACGGACAAACGCTCTTCCAGAAAATTTAGAACCACGGCCTACACGTACGCAGTGAAATTTAAAGATTTCAAGTCTGACGTACCCTTGGAAAAAGCAGAAGGGTTCATCACCGATGTGTGGGATTCTTTGTTAACCACACTAAAACGGCAATGTCGAGCCAAAGAAGACGATCGCTTGAGACTTTCTATTCATCACGACAATTTGAAGTCTCCCGTTTGGATCGAGTTTAGCAGTCCAACAGAATTGACACCTTCCAAAATCATGGACAAGATTCAACACGTACAACAATCCAACGACAAATTTCACATCACGGACGGAAAAGCGACACTGTACATGACCCACGTGTCTCTTCCCCAAGGGACAGGTAAAAAAAAGTTGATGTTGGTAGACAACTTGCGTAACCTCAAGCGTAGTCTCGTCCAAATTAACAATTCAAAAGACAAGATGTGTTTAGCCCGTGCCATCGTGGTGGGACAAACGTATGCCGACAAGAACGATACGGTAGAATGGAAAAGAGCCAGGAAAACTATTCAACAATCGGACCGAGCCAAACAACGAAAAGAAGCAGAACTCCTGTTACAGCAAGCGGGGTTAGCTAAAGACACACCCTGTGGCATTCCTGAAATGCAAAAGTTGCAAGACGTCTTGGCTCCACGTTACACCTTGAAAGTACACCCTCAAGAACTGCGCGGACCTCTGTTGTTTCGAGGCAAAGATTTCAAAGACGGAAAATACATTCACGTCTATCATCACGATGAACATTTTGATGCCATTACCAGTATCACTGGATTCCTGTCATACAGTTATTACTGTGAGAAATGTGACTATGGCTATAACAATCGAGAGCAACACAAGCATTGTGGATCGAAATGCTCAGGATGTTTAGCTTCTGAACCCTGTCTGGACGAAGGACAAGAACGAGTGTATTGCTCTGCTTGTCAGCGCACGTTTGTCAGTCCTGCCTGTTACCAACAACACCTAAAGACGCAAGGTTCACAGCAGAAATGTGCTTGTCAGCTCTTGAGATTGTGCCCTACTTGTGGACAAGGCATACGTACCAACAATGCCAAGGCGCACGTCTGTTCAGGAAAGAAGCGATGTCACATTTGTCGCCAAACCGTGGACTTGGAACACCAATGCTACATTCAAAAATACCATTCCAAACATGAAGAAGAAGAAGAGAATGACCAGAAGAAGAAAGGGAATTTCATCTTTTTCGATTTCGAATGCATGCAAGAGACTGGCATTCACATTCCTAATTTCTGCGTGGCTCACCGAGCGTGCGAGAAGTGCATCCAAGAGCTATCTTGACTCATTGCCCTTACTGCAGCAAGATTCCTGGAGGACGTGAAAAAATCTTTCGGGGATCGAACACACTGGCCGATTTTGCCCAATGGATCTTAAACCCTATCGACGAGACGTGGAGCCAAGAAGATATCGAACGTTACGGAGATTGTCATCGCCATGCCACGGTGATGGCTCACAATTTCTCGGGATACGATGGACAATTTCTGTTGAGATACTATACGGAACAAAGTACCGAACGTCCGAAAGTCACTTTGAACGGAGTCAAAATCATTTCCATGCAAGTGGGACAAGTACAGTTTAAAGATTCAATGAGTTACTTGGCTATGCCTTTGAGCCGCATGCCTAAAACGTTTGGCATGACAGAAATGGCCAAAGGCTATTTTCCACACTTTTTCAATACCGAAGCCAATCAACACGCCGTTCTACCCCATTTGCCTGAGGCTCACTACTACGACCCCGACAACATGCGTACCGAACAACGAGAAGCTTTCTACGCATGGTACCAGACTCACGCTTCGGACCCTTTTGACTTTCAAGAAGAAATGTTAAAATATTGTCGTTCCGACGTAGACCTTTTACGTCGCTGCTGTGGAAAATTTCGAGAACTGTTCATGGAACACGGAGGGATCGATCCTTTGAAAGAAGCTTGTACCATTGCCAAAGCGTGTTCCTTAGTGTATCGTCAACGATTCATGCCCGAAAACACCCTAGCTGTCATCAGTCCTCAAACGACCAATTTTGTCAAACGTCAATACTCAGTCAAAGCCCTACGCTGGTTACATTACTTGTGTGAGAAGGAAGACAAATGGATCCAACACGCTCGCAATGGAGGAGGCGAAAAAGACCATCGGAAGGTATTCGGT
>JAECUM010065075.1:0-10520 GCA_016617855.1 Megalonaias nervosa | reverse complement strand
CCTTTCGAATATGAGTACAGTTCTTCCAAATATGAATCATATATACATTTTCTTTATTGAAAGAGTATCTCACAGATTTATTAATTTTAAACAGTTGCAATGTAGGGCTGGTATATTTTTTAAATGTCACTGCATATTAATTTTATTATCAAAATATAAACTCCATCACCAATACCGCCCTCTACAAACATTTTTTGAATATACTTTATGAACGAAACAGCTCTTGGAACATTTAAATATCTCTCACACCATTGAAACAGCTCTTGGAACATTGAAACAACTCTGATAATCGCAACATCTCTTGGACTATTATGTGTGTCAGCAAAAAAAAAAGTCAAAAAAAATAAAAATAAAAAAAATAATCACAAATATGGCAAAAAGAATTTATTGACATCCAAAGATTATTCGGTTCACTACAGATACTGTATCACATTCATCGATTCATACGGGTACTCTACAGGTATTGTACAATATTAGTGGGGACACATTCCAAGGCATATGGTATACAGAAATGCCATTCTTTTATTTATTTTTCTGCCTTTTAATTAAGAAATAACTTATTACAAAATTAACCCCTTTTTGTCCACAAAAGTAAATATCTTCATACGCATATATTGGATTACCATGTATTGTGCATGTATTGCCAAGCTTGTATCGGTTACTTAAAAATAAACGTCTTTCGTTTACTTTTTAATCGCATCTGTGGTAAAATAATTTAATAAGATACCAAGTTCTTACAGACAAAAAGCCTATTAAAAAAAAAAAAAAAAAAAAACAAAAAAAAAAACTCTATAAGACGCCATTTTCAAAACGACTGATGTGAATTTTAAGTTCTGAAAACTACAGAATCATCTAAATGAACATCTGTACAATAGCCAAATATCAGATAAATTTTCACAATTAAATACAGTGATAGAGGCAAGATGATCAATATATTTATATTCAGAACTTATGACCTACCTTTTCTTTCAAAAACATGCATACAGTAGTTATTCTAACAGAAACCCTTGTTCTAATTTACGCGCCCCCCTTTTTTTTCTTTCCACAAAAAATTTAATACTATATCGAGGCTTATAGATTCGTATATATCCATTATGGTATGTCTAAATAATTAAAACAGTACACTAGTAGTCCAAGAACTGTTAGAAAAATGAAAACAACTTAATTTACGAACGATTTCAGTCAAACCTTTTTATATGGTGTTTGCAAAAATCGTAAATAAATGATGTCATTGAAAGTTAGTGGAAAGTTACAGCAATGTATCAGCTGTTACACGAGAGGTTAAATATAATTGGTATGTTGCTGGCATATTGCTGGGATACGAGTCTATTTTCAGACTGTTTTCAGCAGGGTTGTTTAGGCGATGGTACTAATGCTAATAGTACTCTAATAAACTCTGCCCCCACTTTGGAAATAGCGGGACATCTATTGGAATTACTGCGGTATATATGTGAAGAAATTATGATATAGTCATTAAAGGGTTGTTAACGTTTCTGCGCTTCATTTGCTGCTTGTTGACTTGCAACCACATACCGCGATAGCTTCAATAGTACAAGTTTCTAGATGTATACGCTATTATTCCTAATTCATATTTCACTTCTCCAGTGTTCAGTACTGTTAAATCATAGTGTTATTGTAAGAGGATTGAATTCTTTTTGACATGCTAGCGGAACATCTTGTTGACAAAACATATGAAAATAATGCAGCAGCCTATCTGTGTACACCTGTAAATGATTCCCACCCGTGATTGTCCTTAGTGTCTGAGGTCATATTATATCACAGTCGAAACTATACTCATAATACACGGAATATAAATTAACGGCCGGTTTTAAGATATCAATAAAGTGCACACGAAAGAAATTTTAAACCTATTTAAATAAATGTAAAGCACTCTGAAGATCATGTGTACACGAGTGAATGCGAAAGAACTAACGTTTTTACAAATAATAAAGACAAGTATCGTCACGATTCTTTATTTTACAAAATAAATACTGAATAAAACTTGTTTTCTTATTTTTAGAAATTTCTACCAGGACACTTCGTTCTTGTCATATTGATGCATTCCTCTTGGATAATACTGTATGCCGCATTTGGAACCCTTCATTTTATTACCAGAGTGAATGAACAAAACGGTACCTAATGTTTAAAAATTGATGGTCAATTTACCTCGAAGAGATTGTTTCAATTATTAAAGCTTGATTAAATTATATATATTCCAGTGTGAGAGTTGTTAACTGGCAGATTTGTTATACAAAATTTGCATACTGAGTGTTGTTGCTGTACTAGCGAAGTCTTCATAGAGAAAATAAATTACTTTGTGCTGAAGATTAAACTGATTATATCATTAGTTTCTGAAAAATAGTAACGGAAAATAAATGTATGACAGTTTTAGAATCCGATCCAAAACTATCCATCTTGTTAATGAAAGGCGCTGTACATCCGTGCATATTCTGTACTTGTTTTGTGTACTGTATGTGCCATTTAATTTTCATAATTAACCTAGGAACTACTCAGCCCATCATAAACATGCAAGTTTCTTAGTTGTTTCCTCTCTTTGAATAACCACAATATTAAATGTCATAAGGTTGTTAGGCATGTGATGCAAATGTCGAGAATTTTGAACATGATGTTGGCAAACAATTTGAAAGAAAACATAGCAAACGCGCAACGGATGACCTAATGAGCAGTTGTCCATCTGTTTATGGAGTTTACAAGTTAGATTAGGTAAATAATCATACATATCTATGGTGGTTATATTAGTCAGAAGACCATTTCAATAATCAGCTGTGTGGTTTGGAATAATGTACACACGCAGAAGGGCACATTCTGAAATACCTGCAAAATTATATTTTCATTGTATTTCTGTAAATCGGTCTTGTGTTAAATGAAATGTTTCCAATTCTCAGCCCCAGTGACTACCTACTGTTCCACATTGAAACGAATTGTATTCTTTTGTGTAGTAAACATTGAACCTTTGTCTGATTCCTATGGTGGAAAGCTTTACGAACAAATAATCATTTCTAAATATAAATATTAACCCAGGTCTATTTCATGTTGAAATGCCATTATGGGGCCTAGATAGTGAATCCGTAACTCGCTCAATATGTACGACCGCTGTTAACGCTACTGATATTATATGTAAATTTTGGGTACTTCAATGGATTGCGATCCCATTTTGAAGGAGCCCACTTCCTCCTTCAGCTTTCTCCAGCGACCAAGATCTTTCATGTCGAGCAAACCGAAACTATAGTCACACTGCTTGCAATTTACAAGGGAACGAACTTCGTCAATCCTAGAAACTTTACCTAAGGATCACCTCCCTTAAAAATAAGATATTTTTTATGGCACTCTTCAGCCCACAATCACAACATTCCTCCACCAAAATCACATTTGATGAATAAAAAAATTGACACAAGAATATATGTAGGGCATTATAATGAAAATGCTTTACTTACAATGGATTAAAACAAACACGGGTTTGAAAATACAGATACAATATGAAAAGAAAAGTCCCGACACAAAACTAAAAATGAATTACCAGTTAAACACTGAACACTGAAAACATAACTATTGTCAAATTACATTATTATGTTCTTGCAGATAACTGAAATATTATCTACATGATCTAGTAATGAATTCAATCCTTTGTCTCTTTAACAGATGTAACAAATTACTCTAAAACGTTTGTGGGAACTGGGAATGATCAGGTGGACTATCTGCTGACAAATAAATTATAAAATAACATAACTATCAATCAGAGGAGTCAAAATACTTGAATATCAAATCTCAAACCTTTTAGCATGTACATAATCATCTGCAAGACATTTTTTAAAATTAAGACTGAAGACATGACTACATGTGGAGAGACAATCAAAGATATATTTAAACAGAAGCTGGTGGATAACATAATTCCAGATATTGCAAAAAATATAGTGGAAAAAGAAATATACAATGTGTCTCATAGTTTGCATAAGTAGTTATGAAGTGAAATATTTGCTACCAAGATGCAGTAAACAGTTCCGTTTACCGTCCTACATTTAATCTGTAAAGGGAATGCCATAACCACAGTGCTAGAACTATATATAAGAGGATAAAACATTTTAGACTACCAGAATGTGTAATACTGTGACCGTATCGGAATTCAATCTCACCTTGTCTTATAAATATATTCATTGCAAACAATAACGCTGAAGTAGTCTAGATAAAATGCTACATTACCCAAAGAACAATTAGAGAAAAGACAATAAAATATTAGAGATTTATGGCGTCATGCCAAACACTCTGGACGACACAATTTTTAAACAAATGACACAAAATATTTTCGTATCATTATTGTATCTTTGCAGTATCCACAACAGAGAAAGTATTATAAAGCAATATAGATATTTTACGAACACATTATATGAAACTAATCTTTTTAGAAACTGTAGAATACACAGCCATCATTTCATCAACTTCTGGAAATTTTGTAAAACTATACAAGGTATTATGTGTAACGTAATGTGTTAGGAGTTAAAGACGCTTGAAAAACAAAACAGTGAAAATGAAAGTGGTGGTCACTGTAAAGAAAGGGGATGGAGAATCTTGTCGAACAAGGCCAATATCAAGCCACAAAATTAAGATGAGCTATATAAACTACTTTTGACATGGCAAATCTCTCAGGCAACCGGCATTGGAGGTGACGATGGTGTCAACAACAATATGATCCGCATTGTGCTGTTTCAGTCTTCTGGCACAACCCACACACCCGTCTGATAGATACACATGATCCCTAGAAAATAGCTCTGAAATTCCATTATCTTCATTTGTTGGAGCTACCATTTCCACCTGAGATTTATTCAAATTATTCCAGCTTAAATTATGAATCTGATACAGAATTACGTGTGTGATCTCCAGTAAACTAACGATAGCCTTTATTAAGGGTCATATTGCACTGGCATTACTCTTCGAAATATATCAGCATGAAGATGAAAACTGCAAGTATTACAGTTTTGATGCATATATGGATCCTACCGATTTATCATTGTCGCATGTACCCGACCAAATTATACCAGGTAATGATTAAGAAAACCACGAGTGCGTCTATGTGTCTCATACACCGGATGAGGCACAACCTAAAGGCTGAAAAGGTCTTCTGAAACATACAGTGAACACTTGTTGGGAACTGGCAGAGAAAAATGGAACTTAGGAAATAAATGTAATGCCTGAAAATATAAATATTCCCCACGCTATGAAAGACAGTGGGCCATAGAAGTTGTTTTTGCAAATCAAAATAGTGCTTTGGCCGTAGAAACATAACAATAGCATTTCTCTTATGGATCTCGATAAAAGTCTGGACTGGAAATCATGCCATGATTTAACTTAAACTGTAACTGTTGTTGCAGGATGATAGTGTTTTCTTAATGCTATATTGAATGACTTCCCATACATGAAACAGCTTTAGAGCAAAATTAACACGACATGGTTGTAGTATCAACTGGTCCCTAGACATATTTGTTACGTTTTGTTCCTGCTATACGCGAGTGAAACAACGTTATCAATCACGCTTCAGTTTAAGTGCTATAAAAGAACTAGACGGGATAATTGTCACGTGGAACCCTAGGTGAACCTTGCAATATAGTAATAAAGTTTAATTTGCCGTTTCTTGCTTATTGGATGTACTTATTACAAAACCGAATAGTGATACACTGTCATTTTAGATCAATTTTAATTATTAAAGATGGCTGCTGAGATGGCAGCCATAACATGACAACTTAAATACTAATGAAATATGGTTAGTTTTCTTAGCGCCTCCAAAAAAATCGTTTCTTACCTGAATTTTAATTTAGGTACTGTAGATATCTATTTAAAATGATTGCAAGATGGCCTATAGTTTACAGTGTCAAAGCATTATTTGTAATCTGTTGAAGTACTTTTGATATCTTTGGGCATATTGTTATTATTGAAATTGTTAAATATTCTGAAGCATCAATATTATTACGTGTATCAATCACCAAAAATAACTTAGCATATTACCATATCACCAATTCATACAATGGTTAATGAAGAATGAAATATAAGGTTAAATTGTTTCGACATATCTTTGTCATGTAATAACGACACATAGCTGAAAATTTAAAAATTACATTTAATATTCTGTTAAATGATTAAAATTTGTAATTCACGCCATCAAAAATAAAAATGTCCTTTCACATATTTATACACATTCCAATTCTTTTCGTTTGGTATTTTGATCGTGGAGCAAATACAACTGAACACTATGATGATTCTTGTATTGGTTAATTCACTCATATGTCTCGAGGATCACTTAGATCATTGTCACTATAACTGTAATGAAAAATATATTTTTCGACTTTATCACTCTTTTGGGAATTCTCATTCTTGAATCTTTTATTAGATTGACATGGCAACTACATGCAGTGACTCGGAGATGAGCTGCAGCATTACTTGTTAAGCTACTCCTTTTCCCAGGAACAAGTCAAAATTTTAAATATCACCAATATTGGTACTTGCTAATCAGCAGTCTTCGACAGCATGGCTTATAGATGGAGCGTTTCTTATGTAAGGAGAAGTGGTTTTAAGCAAGAGCAAAACTTTTTGTAAGTGGTAAACAACATGTATCACAATAATTAACCTTTCTATTCTTTTTTGAAAAGTCACATGTAGACGCTCTGGTCACAGCTGTAACCGAATAGTTACATTTTGCTCTAATTGACCATGTCGTGGAAAGCCGAAAGACTAAACATTAATATATACAACGCGGAATGTTCTAATCCTAATGATTATATTCAGCCGGAATTTACTCACCTTTACGTGCTGTTAACCCGTCTGCATATGTATTCGTTTTGGATGGAGCAGTGGTAAAGTTTGAGGTAGACCTAGCCCACTCCAGTCCGTTGGAGACTGAGGAGACACTTGATACTAAGTTGGTTTGCACGGAGAAGCGGCAGGCGGTTCGGCATCGTATTTGTTTTCATCTTCCGTTACTTTAAAACAGTCTCGCATATCAAAGGCAGGCTGGGGCTAGTCATAGAGCCAGGAAGCTGTTGTTCCAGCGGGTTTGTTGATTTCAAGATTCATGTTATCTCAACGGTTAAAGTACAGCTCATTGTGAGTCTCAAAGGAAATTCGTGATCTCCCATTGAGATTCTTCTCTTCCGTGGGCAGTTAATTCAGTTTTTGTCATTTCATCGATTACCACCAATGTATTCAATACTAATGATATTTGTTCATTACATACGTTCAATTTCAGATTGTTTCGAACAGCTTCGTAGCAACAAATTAGTAATCGTAACATTTAACCAACACGAAAAGAGCTGCTAGAAAATTAGTCCATCATTAAAGTCAAACACACACACACACACACACACACACACACACACACACATATATATATATATCCGGATGCACATTAAAAATGGTATAGTCAATGCAACCAAGCTTATCATGAGAGCGATTTTTATTATTCAGGCATTGAATGCTGACATGGACGCAACACTTAACAATGTTTGATGCTCTAAAGAAATTTGCGTCAATCGGACGTCATGAATTTGGTGAAGTCAATGAAATCAGCACGAATTTGCGCCGATACGCGATGAAAACAACTATCAAGAGTTTGGTACCTAGGGTGTCTCAAATTTTATTTGCGACTACAATAGTTCCCCACAAAATAGACAAAATTAATGAAGTAACAAACACACAGAAATATGCAGTTACTTTGGCATTATATTACTGGAAGCAAAGAAAACCAGCAGCAGGATTCGCGAACAGATCAAGCTATGCGGCCACGCCGAGACTTTCCTTACCATTTCCCACTTTCAAGACGGCAAATAAAATTTCCAGCCACATAAATCAGATCATAACACAATTAAAATCGCAATAGGGCAACACTCGGTGTTGGCAATATTCCCATCCCTGCCACACCATTTCCCCGAGACAAAGCCGTCAGTGTAGTGTCAACACTATCTAACACGTTTATTTCAAGCTTCTGATTGTTATAAAGAGTGTGCCACTGTACAGCTCTTGCCTGCAAATAAGTTTATGCTGAAGATCTTGTGTCTCTTGGGATTTGGGTCAAGCAAGACTATACTGCATCTATAATCAGCGTGTTATGAAATTTTAACTGACCTGGAATTGGGGGTGGTGAGGCATTGGTGTCGAATAATGTTTTTAATTCTCAGTTTTCGTAGTATCATTAGATCTGGAAATGACACGGTCGTCACCTAGCCCGCCAACACACCCGTTGAGAATTACCGATAGCATGCCTTCTCTCCGCAGTTTGAGTAATTCTTTGAGTTTCTGGTTGATGACTGTAATGCGATAGAGAAATCGTTTGACAAATATAACGCTGCCTTTTCTTCAGGCTAGGTGAGTAATATTGAGCCCTATATATCCCGATAGAAATCTCATCATAAAGGAAATTTTGCTAAATATCATTTCGTCATTGTAGCAATAATCTCACATGAGGGTCACCGTGACTGTTATTCTCAAATAGGTAGCAATTAATCCTACCCGCTCATAAATTAGTTTATAATGCTTCTACTAACTCCAGTGCTTCTGAAACGGCACGTGTCTACATCACGAAGGCACAGTTCCTTGTCGATATAATCCACTTTTATGCGAACTGCAACAACGTCTTTTTCTAGATTTTAGGACTGGCCGGCTGCACAAATATTCCTTGTCTATATTGTCCGCTAAGTATTAAACGAAGATAGTTACAGCATGTGAAAATCCGGTAGCTTGTGCGTTAACCTTGAGGCCTTCAGACTGGGTGCTTTCTGCAACTACAAGCAGATCCAAAGTAAATTGTAAACCTTTCATGTAAGATAATATAGGCAACCTTGACGCAACCAGTCACATTACCGCTGACATTATGCGTCTGTGTGACTTCGTTTACATAGAATGAAAGCGATGCCAACGTTCAGTCACCACGATTCCCACAAAGGGTAATGAAGTAAAAACCGTCGATGGTATAAACATCAATGTGTTGAAAGTTTTGTGTTGAATCCCAGCGAGAGTAACCAGGCGCACTGATTGCAATAATTCTTCTAACCGACGTGATACTGTTGGCCGTTAGGTACACTTCCTTTAATGTGACACCAGTCCCTGTAATTGCGCTGGCTATGCAAGCAGTGTCCGCTTCGCGACCGAGTATTTGATCATTTGGGTCGACCTAAAACGGGGATCATGGCTCAAAGGTTATTCCAGCGTTGTGCCTAAATATACCAAGACTGGGTATACCCATAATGTCTTCCTACATATTTCGTCTTTTATTTCAGTTTCAGGGTTATAGTGGACTCCAGCAAATAACCGGGTGTATGTACTTCGTCCAAGATAAATATAAAGAGCTGTTATAAACCACTGTCAAACAGTGTACCACAAAGTGGTATTCTATAGGGGTCAGTACGCGATTTCGCATAGGCCTCACCAGCCACACGAATAATTTGTAGCGCAGTGTGCAGTTTTTGTTTGATAAGTGATGGACAATTGACTGCTCTGTCTGCGAATGCCTCGAAAATCCCATATGTTCCAAACTCAAAGATGGAGGCGAGCGACCTGAGATGTAGCTTCCAGTTTTCGTTCAGTACGTATGAAGCTGTTATAGTCATTGAAGGAATGGCATAGCGTACCTTTTTGAGTGTTTACATCATATTATTCATCAAGAAGGGAGATAGTTGTCCTGACTTAATCTCTAAAAACTGATTGCATCAAATTTGTTGTTACTAGGCGCAGCCTAAAATTTAAGACTCAACAAAAAATATTCAGAGTTCTACACGGGTACAAGAACAAGTGCTGATCACCCGTTCTAGGCTTACCAGTCCAGGTAGATACAACATTCGTTTCAAATATAACAACTTGTGCAGCAGAGTACGACATTTGTTTTGTCACAAGAATGTTACTATAACTACGACGTTTTTAACAAAATTGATAAAAAAGAGAGGAAAATTAATTGGCAAACCAAAACATATTAGCAACCTGCTGTCATTTCCCAGGATGTTGTGGACCGCTGGTCAACCAACCCAATGAAGTTTTGTCAAAATCAGCTGAACCAATAAATCAGTTACCAATAACAAACGTCATTTTCATATTAGATACACATATGCAGCTTTTACATGTTATATATTGACTATTAACATGGATGCTAAGAAAAATGTTTGAAATCTGTTCAGTGTGGATAAAGCTCAGACTCGCTAAATATGCTGCGAAAACCATAATTAATTGTGCCAGCAATACTGGCTTATATGGATTTATCCTCCCTACGTGAATATAGTTCATTATACCTTTACAAGATCAACAATCAAAGAAGCATGGCACATTGACAATATTGCACAAGACAATGAGGATAAAAACTAAGGCTTAATATGATAAGACTTAAAATATAAATAGCCGTCAACTCATGTACTATGTCTGGCCTCTCCAGCCTCTAAAATATTGCGATTCGGACAAAGATATGGTAAAGTGGAAAAGAAAGTAATATGTATGAGTGAATTTTACACCTTGAATCCTAACAAAAGCCATAT
>JAECUM010065070.1:0-11855 GCA_016617855.1 Megalonaias nervosa | reverse complement strand
GATAATGACAAAAAAAAAAAAAAAAAAAAAAATTTATCGCCAAGAGGAGAGCAAATTATACAAAAATTAATATCTAAGGCACCAGCCCCATATTTTATATAATCTAATGAATAAAAATGTCTGTTAAAACTTATCTCGACTTCGCGAAGACCTATGACGTAGATGATACAGTAACAGAATTTGAGTATGTTGAATATCTCGACGAAAGTTCTAATGAGCCTAATAAAGTTGGCGTTAGAACATTTAATACACGCGACGAAGATGTATTTCTTTTGCCTCATAAAGCAATGTTGGAAGTTCGTGATCAGATTATGACAGTAGCTAATCCATATGCTGCAATTGCAGCTGGAGCAGAAATAGCTCTCATAAACAATGGTTGGAGCTTATTTAAAAGTGCCAGGTATCAGCTAGCTAATCAAACAGTGGAAGACATTTGAAGTCACCTACAAGTTGCAAGTACAATACTAAATATTATTTCGTTTAGTGATGATTACTCCACATCGACTGCAACTAACATGATGTGGTTAAAAATACTGGAGCTGGCACAACTGTGTCAGGTGAATTTATTTCAAAAGTAGCATTAGAGCATGAGGCTAATACAGCTGCGGATGCTGCAACCGTAAGAGATTTTCTGATTGCTAATGCTGTCAATTTTGGTAAAGCCCCACCAGCTGCAGATACTACAAGAGTTTCACTTACTGCTGCTTGTAATAGTCTTGGTATAACACCACCAGGTGCAGCTGTGGATGGTGTTGCAATGTTAGATTTGATTAATAACGCAATTAATAAGGCACTTGCAGCAGGATCACGTCAAATTACAATAATGCTGCCATTGAGTACAATATTTGGATTTTGTCGCGATTATAATAAAATGTTTCGTGGAGTTAAACACACACTTATTTTAGATCGGGCAGAACAAAATGATTGTTTCCTTCGGGTTGGCGGCGCCGATGTACAATTTATTATAAACAAACTTGCTTTATGGATGCCACGAATAACACTGTCATTCACAAAAGCAGTAAATTAAATGATGTGCTTCAAAAATATACCAAAAAAATTTTTTTCAGCAACATAAAATATATCAGACTGCAGTTCCAAGTACTACCGGCTACACATGACTCGTCACAACAACGTCAAGCGAACAACTACCACAACAATTATTTGTTGTATTTCAGCGACAAGCGCGACGCGGCGACCAGCAACAAAATAACGCAGTATTTGACAATGCTGATGTTAGGAGAATATACGCTAGGATAAACTTCAAACAATATCCGGAACGAGCGATAGAATGCAATTTCGCAGATAACGCTAATAAAAATCTTACTGGACCATATATGTATCTCATGGACGCAGTGCAGAAATATCAGGACGATGGAGATGGATCTCAAATATCAGTAGAGGAATTTCGTATACTTTATCCGATATTTGATTTTGATGTTAGTAAACGCAACGAGCGAGGTCTTGATTCGACAGCTGATATTGAAATTACCTGGACATTAGGTACGCCTTCAGGTGCGTTGTACGTTTATGCGATGGTGCTCAGCGACAGATTTATAATAATTGATTCTGTCGGAGGTAAAATGACAGTCCAAGTTTGAAACAAAACTTATAGTTTACTATAACTCTCTTGATATATTACAAAATAAATCGAAAAAGAAATATATTTGACTGACGGTCAAGTTAAAAAATTAGCGGCTGCTATTGCTAAGCATAGGCTGGTATCACTAAAAATTAACTCATCGACAACGGGCGGTACTTTAACAAAATTAATGCTAACTAAAACACAGATAAATAAATACGATCGCGGTGAACCGTTTGTTTTAAATCTAAGCGCGTCGCAAGTAACTGCAATGGCCCACCGCATTGCGGTGGAAGGCGGTTTTCTTGGTCCGGCAATTGCCACAATAGCCAAAACGTTAGTACCTAAAATTTTGCGCGTACTTGGTACATTAGGATTAGAAGCAGCATCTGGCGCAGTATCTGGTGCAACAAAAAAGGCTGTCTGTGGAAACGGTATAAAGAAAATTTTTGTCTAAAACTTTAATGTAATGCCCCGACGAAAAACAACAAAAACAAAGACAACAAGGAAAAAAAAGACGCGATCGCGATAAACGGAAAAAGGCGGATTTATAGGACCATTACTGGCGGGAGTAGCATTGCCCAATCTGCTGGGAATAGGTCGAGGACTAACATTACCAGGAAAACGGACGCGTTAAGTAACTTCGATATACTTGATAAGCTAATTAAATTAAAATATTTCTAAGGAGTTTATTCCAAAGATGAACTTGACAATGCACCAGCAGGGGGTTCGTGTGCGATAAATATACAAGATTTTAACGACGGATCTGGCACACACTGGGTAGCAGTCTACAATAACAACTATTTTGATCATTTGGAATTCCTCCCAGTGATGTAGTAAAAAAATATATCAGCAAAAAATATAAAATAATAAATTATTCGTCTAATCAGATTCAGCCTGTTGGAACATCAGCTTGTGGATACTATTGTATAATGTTTATAAAATAAATGTCCCAGCCTAAATTCAATTTTTTAAAATTTATTTTACAGTTTGACAATCAACCTTCTCACGTTAATGATGAGACTGCAACTAATTTTATCTAAACTAAGGAATATGTCAACATATTGTCTCAAACGCAAAACTAAAAACAGAAAATGAAGATGAAACAACAGAAAAAACAAAAAATAACAGGATGATGATAAAAGTATTTGTGCAATCTGTGGAAAAAGAAAAAATACGTTTTTAAAGAAATTATCCGGAGCTGGAATGTGCGACAGGGTTATGTTAATAATTTAATTAATAAATAATGATATGCGAGTGTGATTGTAATAGAGATCTCTGTCTGGAGCAAAATAAAATTGTTACGTACTGTTTGAAATGCAACCACAGAGAAATAATTGGAACAGGTATAGATATACATAAATTAATTGGCAAGGTATCAAAACCAAAAGGAGGCTGGACATTACCAGGCCATAAATACACTGGACCATATAATCCGCTAGATAAACAACTAGATGATAATGATAATCCGCTGCCCGGACAAGAGCCTTACAATAAGTTGATGCAATAGCAATACGACATGATATTTGCTATCGCGATAACGAACAAGATAAGCACGGCTGCGATTAGATAATGTTAGATGAACTACGCGATATGAAACCTTTAAATATGAGAGAACGATTTGACATAAAGTTAGTTCAAGGAATGATAGGAACAAAATATAAGTTAGGTCTTGGAAAAGAATTGCATGATGATCTTGCAGCTGAATTACATAAACCTGAAATAAAACGTTTCCGCTTCGTAAAGTTGTTGCAAATGCCGTTGACGATATCTGGGCGATAGACTTAGTTGATGTGTCAAATCTTGCTCAGTTTAACGATAACAAAAATATCTTTTTAACGTTGTAGATGTTTTTAGTAAATACGCGTTTAGTGTACCTGTTTCAGATAAACAGGAACATCGATAACTGATGCACTAAAACAAATAATAACAAGTACAGAAAGAAAACCAAACAGAATCTGGACCGATCATGGAGTGGAGATTTTTATTAAAAAGTTTGAGCAATTTTTGGAGCAAAATAACATCAAAAAATATGTTACTGGAAATGAAGGTATGTTCGTTATCATCGAGCGGTTTAATCGTACACTAAACGAGCTGATACAAAAACATTTGACAGCTAAAAATACAAATAAATATATTGACAATCTACAGCAGATTGTTGATAAATATAATAACACGAAGCACAGATCAATAAAAATTTCAGCAAATGATGCAATTAAAAATCCGATTCTTGCAAATGAAAACATGTACCGCAGACATAAATTTAAAGTTGGTGAGAAAGTTAGAATTTCTCTGACGAACGAAAATATTTGAAAAAGGATTTACTCCAAACAGGAACGAAGAAGTATTTGTTGTTGATAAAGTTTTACTGACAGTACCAGTAACATACGCGCTAAAGGATTTATTGGGTGAGCCTGCATAAAACTGCATAAAAATGAGCAAGATATATTTGTAAAAGTTATCAGGATAAAAGGTAATAAAAGTTTAGTTAAATGGAGGATACAGCGATAATTTAACAAGGACATTAAACGTAATTTTCTTGCATTATCGACTGGCATTAAATTAAATATTTTGTTACGTAAAGGCTCGTTCAAAAGTAACAAAAGAAAAGGGTGAAACCAACAAGCTTTGTAAGTTTTAACAAAAATAATTTATTTCCCTAGAAAACACGGTAAAAAGGTGAAAATAGAAAAATAGGACTTACAGTTTGTGAAGACAATCCAAACATTTATCCTAGTATTGAAAAAATACAAGTCCTATCACTAAATACTTTTAACTGAATCCAGGTTCGAATCTTGATGACGTTCCAAGATGGAGGAGGATGACGTCAGGTGAAGTCTTTATACGAATGTCAAGAGTTCCACGTTGAACCATAACTTGTAATGTTTCAATTTAGAATAAATTTCCATCGAATGTCTTTGTCACTGGTATAGTTCTCCAGGGAATAAATTATTATATTCTAAAAAAATAGATGAACTTCTGAACTAGCTGTCATCTTATGATAAAACATCTCGAGCTCCAAAGATGGAAAAATACAACTCTTTACGGCACCTAATAGAAATATATCCTTCTTCTTGAAGATATATTGTACAACTGAATGTTTCACGGGGATATGAGTATTTTTAAACTGAACTAAGACGTCATTTCAGGCGCACACGATGGAACGCGTGGCTATTTCGCAATAAACAATGCAATTTCACGTGGGCCAGGAAAATGACCTTGGCAATAACCAATCGTAGTGTTTACTCAATCGACAAACTACGGCAGGATAAAATCGTGCTTATGCGAGTCATACTACGTTTGATATAAACATAATATCTCTTTCAAAAAATATCAGATCCCGTGAAAATAATCATTACAATAAAATGCAATGATACAAAAATAAAATAAAAAAGAATTTAAAATTAACACGCAAGTAATTAAATTACATATTCGTAACAATTTTAACAAAAATAAAATCGCATTTTACGCTCCTTTGTTGGCCAGCAATTTTCACATTAAGAAAAGGTTTATAAGTTGCCAAAATATTTGTTGGTCAGGAAACAGTAAAGTTAAATTTTATTATTTTTATGGCGATATGATACTTAACATTATATCGCCCAGTTGTCGGTCTGCTGTAATTTTTTTTATCAACCACGTCCACGATCTCGTCTTGTTCATCGTCATTGTTAAATAAAATGTCGTCTTCTGTATAACCAACCGACTCACATTTTATATCGCCAGAGATGAAATCCCTTGAGACAGCATCTCTTGCTGTAAAATTATCTATATATCAGCAAGTCGTTTCATTAAATTCATTCATATTATAATATATTTTGTCTAATTTATTATTATAAATGACCAACGAGATAAAATATCATCAGAAAGTTATAGATTAAATTACCAAGAACTAGCCGAGGCAGAGCGAAAATGTTTATCAGGACATTCTTGCTCTGTTGACGTTATTGTGACGCAAGGTGAATCCGAAAAATTCTTCTAACAGCAGAAGAAAAAAGTTAACTTAATGACAGTATATTTATAACACTGAAATTTAATAAAGATGATGTTTTGATGTTTTCTCACAATTGCTTAAAATATAATCAATCATCATATTTGAAGATGATTCGCTCAAATGTTGATTGTGATGTTGCCGCATTTGTTATTCCATCTGCGACAAATTTTATTGCTCTAGAATTTATCTTGTAGTGTCTTGCAGCAGCTGTTATTGAAGGAAATTTTAGTTCCTCATCTGTACTAATGTTATATGATATTATAGATTTAGCACGACATCTAAAATTAATACCACCACATCGTCCTCGTCTGTTATTTTCTTGTTGAGTGACAAGTTCGAAGTTTTCTAGACGATTATCTGTTTTTATACCGTTGACGTGGTCTGTCACTAAACCATTAGGTATAGGTCCGTTAAAAGTTTCATAAATAAATCTGTGCGAACGACAATGAACAAAATTTGTTTTACTTCCACGAACAACTACAAGCAAGTATCCACTATTTTGCAAATTACCAAACTCTGTTTTGTTTGGATATTTCGAATAATTCCTTTATCAGAGGCTTCGTAAAGATCAAACGCGGAATAAGGTTGAAATTCATCTTGCAAAGACAAGTTTTCAATGTTATGACCAGTAACTGCGCCGTTGACATGATATACTCGTTGTCCTTCTGGAATTTCATCACAAAATAATGTATAAATAAAATCTTTCCTAAACATTTCAACTCTCTAAGCATTATCACCTTTAACGCTTATCATCATTCCAGCTGGTGTTGCTTTACCAAACGGTTGTCCGTATTCGACGTGTATCACCGACCCTAACATATTTCCCGCGTATAAGTTGTACTTGGGATGAACATAGTAGTACCTTTGCTCGCTTGCGCTTGTCAGATTTTGTGCCATTATACTATAAGCATTTTATATCTCTGATTATTCGACTAGCGCGTGCGCATTGTGCGGTGAGATATCGATCGAACAATCAATTAAATATATAAAATCTTATATAAATATAATGCTGAAATTGCCAAAAAGAACCTTAAAGGAGAACCTACAAAAATAGCCACTGCTTTTGCAGGATTTGACAACAGCTATCGGTTTGATAATCAAATCGTTTTTAGTAAATTTTGACTCTACAAATTTGTTTCATCTTTTGCATCCAATTGTAACGCGAGAACTTGCAGTTTATAAAAGTATCAAGATAATGTAAAAGTGCAGTATCATGCTATTTTAACAAAGTTACATGCACTTCAAAATAATATACTTGATATAATCTTTGAAAATGGTGATTTCATCAACGAGATTACTGAACCATATTTAACGGCTAAATCACGAAAAATATTAGCTGGAACAAATATTTTTTCAGTCGCTGATGAAATACTTCAAGAAATAAATAAAAAATTGGAGGAATTTACTGCATTAGGATCAGGTTGGAAATTTTAAATGATAAAAGAAGTTTTATTTTACACAGTGAAATATAACGCACTTCACGGTAGTTCTTACGTTGATCTCCCTCAAAAATTAAAAACAAAAAATGTTGCATCAACGTAAAGAACTTTGCTAACAGATGATTCCAGTGGGCTATTCTTTCTGCGATGTTTCCAGCAGAAAAAAATGCTGATCGCTTTGACAAGTATTTTAGTCACGTATGAAAATTTAATTTTAATGGCATTGACTTTCCAGTTGCAGAAAATCAAATACCAAAGTTTGAAAAGCAAAATAATATTTCAGTTAATATATTTGGTCTTGACGAGCGTGAAAATGTTTATCCAAGGTATATCTCAGAAAAAGCTTCGCAATCGACAATAGACTTGCTGTTTTATAGAAATCATTACGTTTGGATAAAATAAAAAAAACTTTCACGGCCTAGTTGGCAGACAATATAATAAAAATAAAAATAAGAAATATTTTTGCTACCGTTGTTTACAAGATTTTTCTAAAGATGAAAAACTGCAAGAGCATCTTAATACTGTGTTAATGTTCAAAGGATAACAATGCCAGGAGAAAAATAAAAAGTATTAAAATTTAAAAATTATAATCATAAATTAGATATTCCGTTCGTCATTTATGCTGATTTCGAGTGTCTACTTATTCCTGTGGCAAGCGCAGAAAACGATCCAAATAAATCAAGCACCAGAAAAATACAACAACATGTTCCCTGTGGAACAGCATATGGAATAGTTTGTTGCGCAAACGATAATTTTTCAAGCCCAATAGAATTGTACAGATGTAAAAGTCCTGCCGAGTGGTTACTAAAAAATTTAAAAGACCATGTTAATAAAATTTTCAACAGATTATCTAAAACAGCTCCAGTAAAAATAACATCCAAACAACAACTTGATTTTGATGAGGCAGTATTGTCATATCTGCGAGAAACCTCTAGGTAACTATAAAGTGCGCGATCACTGTCATCTAAGGCCAATATCGCGGAGCAGCACATAACAATTGTAACTTGAAATTTCATGCGCCAGATTTTATTCCTGTCGTTTAATATAATTTTCGTGGTTATGATAGTCATATCATTGTCGAAGCATTTGGCGATGAGGAAATTAAATCTAAACTAAAATTAAATAATATAATAAAATGTATTCCAAACAATTTTGAAAAGTATATATCAGTTACGCTTGGCAAATTACGTTTCATCGACAGTCTGCAATTTATGGCAGCATCACTGGATGAGCTTGTAGAAGGTTGTAGCAGTTTTAATAATTTAAAAAATTGCTTTTGTGGGGACTACGTCTCTCTGACAAAAAAAGGTGTCTTTCCGTATGAGCATCTCGACGACTGAAGCAGATTTGATGAAACTTCTCTTCCTAACAAAGATAAATTTTACTCTCAGCTAAAAAATGAAAATATTACTGATGACGAGTACAAATATGCACAGGAAATTTGAATAAATTTGGTTGTAAGACACTTGGTGATTGTCATGATTTATATTTAAAAACAGATGTATTATTACTAGCAGATGTTTTCAAGAGTTTTCATAAAGTTAGTCATGAAAATTATGGATTAGATCCATGTTGGTATTATTCTGCGCCAGGATTGTCATGGGATGCTCTGCTAAAAACAAGCAGGATAGAATTGGATCTCTTAACTGATGTTGATATGATTAATTTTATTGAAAAAGGAATTCACGGCTGAATTAGCGTTATAACAAAACAATATGCGGTAGCTAATAATAAACATTTAATAAATTACGATAAAAATTTACCGTCAAATTATATTATTTATATGGTCGCTAATAATTTGTATGATTATGGTATGTCAGAGCCAATACCGTGTAGTGGATTTCATTGGATAATTCCAGATCAATTTCTTAAAGAAACTGAAAAAGATTTACCAGAAAATATCAGTTATTTTGTTGAAGTTGATCTCGATTATCCTAGTTAGTTACATGATCTACATAACGACAATCTGTTATGTGCAGAGTCAATGATTATCGATTATAGTTTATTATCACCTGAACAACATGCAATGGCAACAGCAAACAATTCGATTATTAATAATCTAGTTCCAAATTTGTCAAATAAAAGAAATTACGTGATACATTACAAAACTTTAAAGCAAGCAGTAGATGCTGGACTAATTCTGAGAAAAGTTCATCGCGTGTTAAAATTTAATCAATCACGGTGGATAGCAGATTATATTGATTTAAATACCAAACGTCGTTGCTAAGACCGACTTTGAGAAAAACTTTTTCAAGTTAGTGAACAATTCCGTGTTCGGTAAGACGATGGAAATCATCAGAAAGCGAGTCAATATTGAAATTGTACATGATATAAATCGCATAAATAAACTAGTTAACGATGACGGTTTTGTCAGTTCGAAAATATTTAATGAAAATCTTGTTGCAATACAGCCACCAAAAACAAATTTAAAGTTAAATAAACCGATTTATGTTGGTGCAGCTGTACTTCATATATCAAAATGGCTAATGTACGACTTTCACTATAAGTTTACCAAAAAACAGTGGCCAGATTCGGAGTTGCTATTTACTGATACGGATTCACTTGTTATAACATAAAATGTGAGGATGTTTATCAAGATATTTATAACAATAAAAATGTATTTGATTTATCGGATTATCCAAAACGTAGTGGATTTCATGATGATGCAAATAAAAACTCATATGCAAGATGAAAGATGAATTTATGTTTGCGCCAGTTAGGGAATTTGTTGGACTAAGAAGTTTAATGTACGCCGTAATTTTAGATGACAATAAACTGAAAAAAAGGGAAAGGTATTCCTCGCGGATATGTAAAAAAAAAGTGTATGAAATTTGATGATTTTAAAGCAGCGCTAAACACCTGAAATAATTTTATTAAAGCAAATGTTATCAGAACAAATCATCACAAACTTGAAACAGATTCAATTATAAAACGTGGACTAAGTAATTTTGATGAGATATTGCGAGGACGGAATTAATACGTTAGCTATTGGACACTACGCAATTAATTTTGTCTAAACTTTATAAATAATGTTCGAAAATTTAACATTGGCCGATGGACTTAGTAGCAAAATTTAAAAATTAATGGTTAATGACCAGCAATTATCAGTTGAATTTAATGATGAAATTTCAGGTATGTTTTAGTAAATTTGATAGAATAAAACTCTCGCTTATTAAATCAGATAACAGCAAATATTTTGATTATCTTGAAAAGTTGAGAGAAGTGCTTATGCTGAAATACGATAATCTTCATGATCCGATTAGTCGAGAGAAATACACAAAAGTAAATATTAACCTGAACCAGTCGAAGGTTTTTGCAAAAGTTGGAAAGTATATTCTCACCAGGATAGCAATGAAAGAGTTATTTGAATGTCATCGAAAAGTAAGCGGAAAAATTAAATTTTACTTGTATAAACACGATAATGACTTATTCCTGATATCTACTGTCGATACATTAATAATAGGTGAGGAAGTTCTTTAAAAAATAAGTAAGGGAGATAACTATCTTCCTTGTATTTCAAGGGAGATAACTCTGTCTGTCTGCCTTGCATTTTGAAGGGAGATAACTCTGTTTGTGTCCCTTGCATTTTATAATAAATTTTATTTATAAATAATTGTATTTTTATTTACTGATAAATTATATTTTTTTTTTTTTTTTTTTTTAAGAAACATCATATTTGTATTATGATTTTGTCAAGTTTCGTGCTTCTTTCAGAATTTTTCAGAGATAATAATTAAGATAAAAAGAAAAATACAACAATGAATAAGGCACGCCTCTGGTAAATGAAGTATTTGGTTTATTTGGATCATAACCAATTTTCTGTGTTCAGCTGGAAGTAAATGTAATTTCCTAATTATTTGAAATAAATGTTATTGTGCGCTTAATTTCAAACATTTCCATCTAAATCAAAAGCAACACTATCTTTGGATTGCTTTAGTCAATGTAGTTAAGGAGTCATAATTGAAAACAGCCGAGAAAACGAAAACATGTTGACTTCTGATTGGTTACTGCCAGTGATGACGTTCGTGGTAACATTATAGATAACACCGTTGTTTTCATACTGTTATCAAAAGTCATTTTAAAACCCCCTTAAAATGATTATATACACAAACCTTTATTGACTCCATTTCTTGAAATGCTTCTATAATGACGATATGACCATATGGGACGTGCATTAATTTTCATCTTCGTATTCTTATTCTACAAAATTCATTGTGCAGATGAGTTACACATTAACTACAGTGGCATTCTCTTTTATAATGGAATTAGAAATAGTTGAAGAGAATGTGTCCTGGCTCAGTTAACCTACACTAACCCGTGCTAGTGATCCAGTGTGTTTCATAAAATTGGGGTGGGTGTGGGGGGTGGGTTTGCGTGGATTTTGCGGCACTAAAGCAGATTGGTACAAGGTAACTGAGCCAGGACGCAACTGCTATTAAAAAAATCAAAACGACAAAGAAAACAATAATAGGTCAAAACATGCGACTGCCGTTGTAGAAGTTTTTGAGCAGAAGCAAAATGCGCGAAGGTATATCCGTACAAAATATGTATTGTTCAGAAAGAATGCTTAAGGTTTTATGTATTTAGCAGTTTCAGCTTTGCTTTTGGTAGAATGGATGAGTAAACTGGCTGTGTATTTCTCCCTGTTACCAAACATAAAAAATGAAAATTAACATTTTAAAATTAAATTAGCTGCTTTGTATTTTCACTCTTCTCCACGAGAATACCACCAACTAACACAGGCATTATTCCGAGGGATATATAAAAAAGAGGTTCAAGAGAGGGCGGAGGAAAAATAACCCTTAGTTCTCTCTCTCTCTCTCTCTCTCTCTCTCTCTCTCTCTCT
>JAECUM010065052.1:0-19454 GCA_016617855.1 Megalonaias nervosa | reverse complement strand
AAATCCAAGTCAAAAAGGTCGTGGGGCTGTTTAGGGTCTATCGGAAATTTAACATGGGGCAAAACCTTTGGGCTGTATAGGGTCTATGGGAATTTAACGTGTGGCAAAACCTTGGGACTGTATTGGGTCTATGGAATATTGGGCTTGTATAGGGACAAGATTTATATTGGGTTTGCATATGGACAATAGGAATGGAACAGGTGGGGTGACGTCACGGTACTGGACATTGCCAACAATGTAGCAAGTGGCTGACCTCAATTGGGCCTAACAGTGACAGTGGGGAAAAAAGCAATAACGTTTTTTCCGCTCCGCCAAGCGGGTAAGTTCAGCTAGTTCAGCGGTGAAACTATACTACTACTACTGCTACTGCTACTACTACTACTACTACTACTAATAATAATAATAATAATAATAATAATGATAATAACGCTTAGCGGGGCGGGAACCCGTACCGTACCGTTCATAGAAAAAAACACAAACATCACCTGGCGGGGCGGGACATATCACTGGATAGACAGAGACATATGACACATACATAGATTTATGAACATAAATCTGTCACACATAAAATATAAAATCAACAAAAAAAAATTTAGGGAAGAGAGCAAATCTTTTCGAGGCAATCACATAAAAAATCGACTAAAATTTTTTTATAGGCAAGAGAGCAAATCTTTTCGAGGCAATGGAGTGGCCCTGAAAAGGCCATCAATTTGTTGTTGACACCAATCCGTTTGCACAGAGGGCATCTCACTCATCTTCTTCTCTTCCTCAAACTTCGTCTAACTTCTGGACCGTAGATTAAGACTCTCTTCAGACAGCCTTGTCTCTCCACATAGATCCTTCGTTTCCAAAGGGTTGTCTTAGTTATCTGGGTAATAGCCCATCATGATTTGACATACATGGGATAGTCCGGGTTGACCAGCATTGACGATAGGAGGGTAGACGATTCTACGTTAGTTCACATCTTGTGACGAGAACAGGTGAAGGGAATGAAGTGAACCGTGGTTATTTGTAGTGGAAGAGCGGATCGAAACGGATTGAGTTCTTTCATCAATTAAAACACGCGCTACAAAATTCAGTCACAGAGCGGAGTCTGTCTTTCAATCCGAAGAGAGCTGCCGGTGACCTCACATTAACTATATAGATGCGCTAGCATCTCTGCGCAGTGACTCCATGCGACAGAGTTAGAACATAACGGAAACTAGGAAGATGATGAATTGGGGAGCACCGGCCGTGGCGACGAGAAGTGATGGCATAGCAGCGGCTACCCAAGCCAACACAGACCTACTTCCAGAAGAGACCTGTTTTAATTGGGATTTAGCGAATTTTCTTTCTTCTTCACAAGAATTTGTACCTGTACCAGCATCTTCGCCACCTTCTCCTTCCTTACCACACGTCAAGGATTTTAAACAGAGACAGAAAGAAGAATTGGAGAAATTTTTACAGCAGCAGAAAGAGGCAAAACAAGCTTTTCTCCTTCAACAGCAACAGCAAGAAGAAGAAGAGACAAGAAGGAAACGACAGGAAGAAGAAGGAACAGAGAAGAAACAAGGTCTAGGAGAAAAGAAGGACGGTAAAAGTAAAACGGTGACTGTACTCTTAAACATTTTGGCAGAGGTAAGGAGTCTGAAACAAATGTATCAGATTTCTTTAATACGACCCAAGAGATAAAGACCTTCCCGAGCCAAACAACCCAACCCAGCTCACACACTTACTACGCCTGAGATACCCAACCTAGTGATTTCTACCAAATCATCGACAGGAACAGGTCCCGAAGTAGGCCTTGGTCGTGGCAAAGGGATAATGCAGTTAAAGCTCAATACTTCCCGTTCCTGAGTTTGTTTTAAAAACCAAACACCCAACAGCTCTTTTCAGGCCCATCCACTTCTCTCGAAAAGAGACACTAGTCAAATTGCCGAAATCAATTAAAACTCAAAATCTCTTTCTTCCCCAGGATGTACGTGTGTGAGTGCATGAGTATAGGTCCTTATAATTATAAACATCAAAATTAAGTGACGCTTACGTTTTCTTTCTTGTATATTCTGTTACAAATTTACAATCCAATGTCACAACACTTTAAAAAGTTCATTAGCTTTTTCTGTGTCTTTTAACTCTCTCTATTTTTTTTTAGCTTCTTCACTTTCACAGGTTTTTCTTCCTGCATTTCTTCTCATCTTCTTTTCAACTCTTTTTGGACTTGTCTGGTTGCTTCCGTTTGGAAGGGTACCTCTTCTTCTCCCTGTTCTGAACCCCTCTCTTCCTCCTGTTGTTTCTTAGGGCAGTCTGAAGACCAATGTCCTTTCTCTTGACAATGATAACAGGTATCTTGACTTTTGTCTCTTAAGACAGCTGTCTTGATTTGACGTTGTGGATATTAAGAAGACCAATGCCTTTTCGTCTCACAGATATAGCATGAGTCTTGAATTTTATCTCGAAAGAAGGGGGAGTAGCCCGTCCGTTTCTCTAAAGAAAACCTTCGCATGACACCTCGCAAAGCTCTGATCAGAAGTTCCATATGTTTTGGCTCTTACATCGTTCTGGTAGGATTGAGAGTAAAATGAATAATTAGAGGGAAGAAACTGACCCTTTTTATAGGCAACACACTGACCTGACATGGATATAGGGGACCATGAAGTTTCAAATGTAGTCGTTTGACTTTTTGCACTTAAGATGAAACGATCGCATCATTTCGTGAAGAAAGGAGAAGAAAGTAAGAGGCAGAAACGTGATCTATCGCCTCGCACAGTAGCTGAAGTCTTGGCTCAAATCCATGCCAGTTATTTCGAAGATGACATGAGTGAATAAGAATCCAGACCCAGAGAGTCAAAGTTAAACCAAAATCCACCACCATGAGTAAACCCTGAAAAGTACTACCACATTTGAGAGACGGATAAACGCTCCTCTAGAAAATTTAGAACCAAGACCTACATGTACAAGGTGAAGTTTAAAGATTTCAAGTCCGACGTACCGCTGGAGAAAACAGAGGGGTTCATAACCGATGTGTGGGAATCTTTGTCAACAACACTGAAACGACAATGTGAAACCAAAGAAGACGATCGCTTGAGACTTTCCATTTATCACGACAGTCTGAAGTCCCCCGTTTGGATCGAGTTTAGCAGCCCATCAGAACTGACGCCTTCCAAAGTCATGGACAAGATTCAACACGTGCAACAATCCAAAGACAAGTTCCACATCACCGATAGAAATGCGACACTGTTCATGACCCACGTTTCTGTTCCCAAAGGGACCGGACGCAAAAAGGTGCTGTTGGTAGACAACCTTCGCAGCACCAAAAAGAGTCTCGTCTGAATCAACAACCCTCAAGACAAGATGTGTTTAGCTCGTGCCATCGTGGTGGGACGAACGTATGCCGACAAGAACGACACGACAGAATGGAAAAGAGCCTGGGAGAACATTCGACAATCGGACCGAGCCAAACAACGAAGTGAAGCAGAACTCCTGTTACAGAAAGCGTGGATATCCAAAGACACACCCTGTAGCATTCCTGAAATGCAAAAATTGCAAGACGTCTTGGCTCCACGCTACACCTTGAACGTGTATCCTCAAGAAGTGCGTGGACCTCTGTTGTTGCGAGGCAAAAATTTCAAAGACGGAAAATACATTCACGTCTATCATCACGATGAACATTTTGATCCCATCACCAGTATAACTCCATTTCTAGCATACAATTATTACTGTGAGAAATGTGACTATGGCTATCACAATCGAGAGAAACACAAGCATTGAGGATCGAAATGTGAGGGATGTTTGGCCTCTAAACGCTGTCTTGATGAAAGACAAGAACGAGTGCATTACCCTGCTTGTCAGCGCACTTTTCTCAGCCCTTTCTGTTACCAACAACATCTGAAGACGCAAGGTTCACAGCGGAAGAATGCTTGTCAGCTCTTGAGAGTGTGCCCTACTTGTGGACAAGCCATATGTACCAATAATGCCAAGGCTCATGTATGTTCAGGAAAGAAGCAATGTCACATCTCTCACCAAATCGTGGACTTGGCACACGAATGCTACATTCAGAAATACCATTCCAAACGTCAAGAGGAAGATGACCAGAAGAAAGGCTATTTCGTCTGTTTAGATTTCGAATGCATGCAAGAGACTGGCATTCACATTCCTAAATTCTGCATGGCTCATCGAGCGTGCGAGAAGTGCATCCAAGAACCTATCTTTAGTCATTGCCCTCACTGCAGCAAGATTCCTGGAGGACGTGAAAAAATCTTTCGGGGACCTAACACTCTGGCTGATTTTGCCCAATGGATCTTAGACCCCATCGACGAGACGTGGAGCCAAGAGGACATCGAACGTTACGGAGATTGTCATCGCAATGCGACGGTGATGGCTCATAATTTCTCGGGATACGATGGACAGTTTTTTCTCAGATATTATACGGAACAAAGTACCGAATGTCCTAAAGTGACTTTGAACGGAGCCAAAATCATTTCCATGCAAGTGGGACAAGTGTAGTTTAAAGATGCGATGAGTTACTTGGCCATGCCTTTGAGCCGAATGCCTAAAACGTTTGGAATGACAGAAATGGATAAAGGCTATTTTCCGCACTTTTTCATTACCGAAGCCAATCAACACGCCGTTCTACCTTATTTGCCTGATGCACACTACTACGACCCCGACAACATGCACACCGAGCAACGAGAAGCTTTCTACTCTTGGTACTACTCTCACGCCACGGAGCCCATCGACTGTCATGAAGAAATGTTAAAGTATTGTCGTGCCGACGTGGACATTTTACGGCGTTGCTGTGGAATATTTCGAGAACTGTTCATGGAGCACGGAGGGATCGATCCTTTGAAAGAAGCTTGCACCATTGCCAAAGCGTGTCCCTTAGTGTACCGCCAACGATTCATGCCCGAAAACACCATAGCTGTCATCAGCTCTCAAACAACGAACTTTGTCAAGCGTGAATACTCGGTCAAATCCCTACGCTGGTTACATTACTTGTGCGACAAGGAAGACAAATGGTTCCAACACCCCCGCAACGGAGGAGGGGAGAAGATCATCGGAATGTATTCGGTGGATGGCAGGGACTTGGAAAACTCCAAGATCGTTTACGAGTTTAACGGTTGCTTATTTCACGGATGTCCCATCTGCTACCCTTAATGTGGCACTAAAAATCAGTTTGTACAACGTACACTTGTACCAGACCAGTTGTCAGCGACTATTGAAGTTAGAACAGCAAGGATACCAAGTGGTAAAAATGTGGGAACACGAGTATGATAGCCGCTTGAAACCTGATCCCGAGTTTAAACGCATCGTGGAGAGTTACAAGTGGGTGGACCCACTGAGCCCGCGTGGCAGTTTGTACGGAGGACGGACGAATGCCACCTGTTTGCTGTACGACGAGGAGAAAGGAGAAGAAATCAAATACTTGGACGTGTGTTCGCTGTATCCTTACGTGTGCAAATATTGTCACTTTCTCTCAGTGAACCCGCAATTGTTTACTGAACACATGGACCTGGACAACATTCGACAATACGAAGGATTGATTAAATGTAAAGTCTTGCCTCACACGGACTTGTACCATCCTGTTTTTTGTCACCATTGCCAACGAAAACTGATGTTTCTCTTGTGTCGTACTTGTACCGAAACGTGTAACCAAGACCGACCTTGTCAGCACACCCAGGATGAACGCGCCTTAACGGGAATGTGGGTCAGCGTGAAATTGTTTAAAGCTCTGGATCTGGGATACCAACTGTTGGAAGTGTACGAAATTTACCACTTTCCCAAGACAGAACGGTACTAGAAGGGCGACGAGACTCATAAAGGCATTCTCGCAGACTACGTGGATGCCTTATTGAAACTGAAACAAGAAACCAGCGGCTATTTTTCCTGGTGTCACACTCTCGAAGACCAAGAGAAATTCAAAGAGAAATACCGGGAGCGGAAGGCATCACTTTAGACCACATCGAGAAAAACGAAGGAAGGCGATCGTTTGCCAAAGTGATGTTGAATTACTTGTGGGGCAAAATGGCACAACGACCGTGTTTACCCAAGACGGAGTATTTCATAGAACCTACCCGCTACTTCCAGATGATTCACGACAAATCTAAATGCATGAAACACGTGGACGTCGTTTGTGAGGATTTGAACCTAGTCAATAACGAAAAACAGGACTTTGTAGAAGCCGACGAATTTGGCAATGTCATCATTGCTGGTTGCATGACAGCCCATGCTCGCTTAAAAATGTAAGATGCGTTAACACCAATTAGGAGATCGCGTGCTGTTTTTTGATACGGACAGTTGGATCTACATCGATTGCCTGGGTTAACGTCACCCTCTCATCGAAGGAGACCGTTCATGAGCCTGGACGGACGAGTACCCCGACGATAAGATTCTATGTTTTGCTAGTGGAGGTCCCAAAAATTACGGTCACTAATAACGGGACCCACAAGGAGAAGTGCACACCGAGTGCAAAGGGAAAGGATTTACTCTCAATTATTGCACCAGTCAAGTGGTGATCTTTTGGGTATTGAAAGAAGCCTTGCAGTCTGGAGAGGATGGAGATCTTAAAATGACCACCTACCAACCTCACAAGATTGTACGTTTACCCACGCACCAAATCGTCAGTCGGTCGTTGGAAAAGGTCTATCAAATCGTGTACCAGAAGCGAGTACGGCTTCCCAACCACTTCACTTTACCGTACGGGCACGCCGTTATTGGGAAACATATAAAAAGTGAAAACGTCCAGGATGATAGTTCATTGTAACTACTAACACCAAGCGAGAAAGATGAATGCTAACAAACAGACCACACCATTCAAATTCGGTGATTCTCAAGTGGAGTTCGATGCTGTTCCTTGCAATGGTAGGGATGCCGTACGCTGCGACCTCAGCGATTCAGTACCACATCATGGGAACTTTGCAATGACTACTACTACCACCATATCTACCACGGAAAGTGATGCTGTGCGTATCAATGCTGATGGATGCGAGCGATACCACTCGTTATAGTACACCTTTTCACTTTACTGGTTTTCATTGTCACTGTCATTCTCCATGCGAAACCATTGGTCTACCACCCTAAGGATGTCAGCCAACCCTGAGCAAACTCCTATGGATTTCACCGTACCCTAATCGAAGTTAACCTGTGAAAGACGAATATTCGTTCCCTGTGCGATTGCCTGAATACTGTGACTTTGAAAGTCGATTCCAAACCTTCCAAGGAAAATGGCCAAAATATCTGGGAGGACCTACCCCCGAAGAATTAGCCGGAGCCGGATTTATCTACTTGGGCGAAGGTGATAAAGTCAAGTGCTTCAGTTGCGGTGTGTCACTTCACCAGTAGGAGCAGAAGGATTCCGCTTACCTGGAACATGCTCGATGGTCTCGGCACTATCACTGCCTACCATTAGTGGGACCCTAGAAATCTCTGGAAGGATACTTTATAAGAGAACATTGGTGGTTTGCCTGTGTAGTTGAGGAGTTGAGAGAACGTATTTACCGAGAGTTGGTCTTCCAACGCAAAAGAGAGTTCCAACCGTTACGTCACCGATGTTGGAACCACTGGTGCCTGAATGGTATAAGAGGACTGATTCATTTGAAAGCTTTCCAATGGTCAGACGTTGATGAATCACGTGAGAGTCAAAACGTTTTGGATGCCTCTCATTCTACTTGCAAGGTGATCATAATACACCGAATTCCAACGGACGAGTTAGAGGATTACCAAACAAGAGGAATCTTCTGTACGACGTGTAAGATATTGACTAAACAATTTTAGTACGGAACTAAAATAAAACCGATTCTGTTCAAAAAGTACACTTATTACCTGACACCAAAGAGGGTATAAAAACTGGCTACCATGCCACGACCTTTATCATTCGTGATACAACATATTCCGTGGAAGGAAATCAACGGCAGTATTCAAACTGTGGAGGATTACCATCACTTATTATGAGAACTGGGTCCATTGACTTAGGGACGACATGTGGTGTGTGTCTTAGTGACTTCCTTTCTGGGATTTCGTTTATCAGCCGATTCCTTGTGGATTCTTCTCGACCTCTACGGGAAAACAAGATTCGTCAACTTTTAGGCACTGAAGATGTGTACGAGGATGTGTGTCAAGCTTGTGACTTACACCCTCACTGGTCATATGTACGCAACTGGAAAAGTTGGGGTTTCGAGGAGTGGACAAAAGAAGTGGCACACTATGCCAAAGTAAAGTCAAACGTTCAGTGAAAAAGGTAACTTTTAAATCTGTGTTAGTATCAGAAGAAAAACCCGACACCGAGGAAAACCAATCCCATCAGGACAGGACAATCATCGACATCCCCGCAAGGCCATTCCAGGAGGAACCCTGTGTGACTGTGCCAAGTCTAGGGACTCTAAGAACATTACAAAATGTCCATAGGAAACCACACCTTCGTCAAAACAAATGTTGTACAGAGACTTGTTTATATTCCACTTTGATCGTTTTGATGTGTTTTTTATCCATGTACTTAACCATTTGGCTTTTATGTATTTTTGTCTTTCGTGTTCACATTTAAAGTGTGGAATAAACGTGTCCTGAAAAAAGTATAAAAACTCTTGTCTTGTCTGTCTTTGTGTCAAAAGTGAAATTCCCTACACTATGGCTACCTCTACAGTCTCGTCTCCCTCTTCATCCACTTTCAAATCCATCGACGAAAACTTAGATTGTGCCATTTCTAAGGTATTGTATCTTCGCCATCCCTTTAACATGTTAATTGCATGACCTAGTGGTTCAGGCAAAACCGAATTTGTCAAACGTTTGATCGAACATAAACATCATTTGATCGATCGTCCACCTCAGCATATCGTGTGGTGTTACAAAGAGTGGCAATCGGCGTAAGTCTCCTGCGAGAAAGTCAAGGCGATTCCATCATCTTTGTTGAAGGTATTCCTCGCGAAGACGACGGGATCGTGTCTGACCCTAGTCAAACTGATCTGGTCATCTTCGACATGTTAGGAGAAGACGAAGAAGAAATTAAGCTGTGGTTTACTCGCAAAGGGCATCATCGTAATATCAGTATCATTTACATCACCCAAAATTTGTTTCAACAAAGTAAAGCCCATCGCGCCATCAGTCTCAGTGCTCATTACGTGGTCTTGTTTAAAAGTCCTAGAGATAAATCGCAAGTGCAAGTTTTAGCAAAACAGGAACGCCTTGGCTAACATATGCGTACGACGATGCCACTCAAACCCCACACGCCTATTTACTAGTGGATTTAAAACCCACCACCCCCGATTATTTGCAATTTCGTACCCATTTGTTTCACCACTGGTGCCAAGACGGAGGGACTGTCGTGTGCACGTCCCCGTCGACTTAAGAACAATGAAAAAGTCTATAAAAAGCTCAATCACTTAGGGTCTGTCTCACACAGTGTCAACATAAAGTCCTTTCAGTCTCATCTTCCCGTCAAATTGATTCGTGCCTTGTACGGCATCAGTCGCGAAAAAAATCCACAAATACGTGCTCCTGTCTTAGAAGCCAGTCTCAAAGAAATCTTATCATGGTTTACGGTGACAGCAGGTCAATTACTGCATCATTCATATTCCACATCAAACCAAACGCATTTTAGAGAGAAACAAAGTAGCCTTCACGCAACTGGCAGATCCCCGCATCGACACTCAAAACAAAAAGGAAATCTTTTGAAACCTGGAGGCAGCGGTTCTCTAGGAGGTGTCATCATTCGCTCCCTCTTAAAATGGGATCCTAACGCTCCCAAAGTCCTCCCCAAGAGATAATCCACTTCCCCAACTGACCCAGAAGAAAAAGAGCAGTGGTGTCAAGACCAGGTCACAGTCAAAGAAGAAGAAAAGTCCCCAGAAAAAGAAAATCCCCCAGAAAAGACCCCCCAGAAAACAGCTTCTACCCGCACTGCGGCCAGGACGTAACCTAATATCCCCAAACCACGACCTGCAGCGACGGTGATCGAGTCTCCATTAGCTTCAGGTTCTTCCACTTCGTTGCTGGTGATGCCAGCAAAACCCGATTTTGACACGTATCTTTCCTAACTTGATCAAAAAATGGAAACCTTTTGTCTCCAAGAACTTCTCCTCCAGTGGTGACACCCTCATCCTCTTCTTTAGCCGCTCTGGCACCTGCTCACAAAGTACCTGCCCCCAAAATCAAAGTCCAAGAGAGATCGGGCATGTTACAGAGTTTACTGGATTTATGCAAGCAAGAGCCGTCCCGACTGAGTCCGTTGCTAATCCCTCCACGACGCGTGATGACTGCCATGAAAATGATACGACGGACCGACAATCAGTGGCGACGCATTCCAGTATAAAAAAGACCTGGGGTGAACGATGGGATTAGTGGTTTTGTGCTCCTGAACGCCCAAAGACGTCCCCTCAAAGAAGTGCACACCATCATCATGGTCGTTCTCCTGTCCAAAAAATAAAGGGGAAAAGAAAAGGACAGTCTCGCCATCCGCAAAAACGCTTAGCCAATAATCGACGTCTACCCCAGAAAAGGGAGGATTGTTTGGCGATATGGAAAAAAAACCCATCTTCACATCACAAATGATGGATTTCAGTGTATATTTGCTCCTGAACCAAAAAGATGTCTCCTAAAAGAAGTGCACACCACCATCACTCTCTTGCCAAAAAGGAAAGAAAAGGAAAGGACTGCCTCCTCGTTTAGTCAAACATTGGGACATGTTGTGCGTCCTGTCCAAGGCCGCTTCACCCATGCGAAACCAGCTCATTCAACCCTACTCCAAAGACGTTATTGATACCGTGTGCCAGTGTTGTTTGAATATTTTGAAAAGAACGATACCTTTGTCTAAACACCAGAAAGAACGCATCGCCAAATATTGACACGTTTTTCGGCAAACGGTCCAAAAGAAAATACCCATCCGTTAAAACAAAAAGATCTTGGTGCAACGCGAAGGATTTTTACCCCTGTGAGGACCTATTGTCAAAGGAATAGTGGGACCAATGTTGGGACTCTTGGGAGGTATTTTATAAAAGGAGGATTCTGCAGTTAAAAGATATCAGACGTGACGTTTGGAATCTGATGGAAGGACGAGAACTGACTTTAGTGCCTTACAAACGATGGATGGAATTCCATCATTGGCAAGAACAACGAATCCCGCATTTACCTCCCAATCCTCATTTGACCGAGATGTCGCAGTTACAACACGAATTGCAATCGTTGATGGATCGCAGCAATTTGTCAGAAACGGAAAATCGCAAAGGTACGGTCAAGTGTTCCAACGACTTCAACTCTTTCACCAGAAAGCTTTAGACGAAACAGCTCCATTGACTCTTAAAGTTTTTAAGACCCTGATGACAAGTCCACTATCCCCATTGCCCAAGACAGACGCAGACCCACTGATGACTGAGGAAGAAGAGGTACGAGAAGTCTTTCAAACACAGTCAGCAGCTCCCATCCCTAGTAATATTGCACCGTCCTTGTTGACCCCTTCCCCAACACCTCAACGAGAAGAACTGAAACCTTGGGTTAAAAAGAACATGTCCACTCCTCCTTCGACAGAAGCCAGAAAGAAAGAACGGAAACCAGAAGTGGAAAAAGAAAAGAAGATCAAAGCCATTCCATTGCCGCCACCACCACCATCACTACCCTCGACTTCCACTCCCGTGGAACATCGGACACGCAAAGCCGTTTCCAATTTACCCCCTCACCCCACCAGAGTAGCATCCGTGAAGAGTGGGTGACCTATTACAAAAACAATACCTGATGGAGAACGTGTTAGCCAGCATTTACTACGATCCAGCCCATCCTTCAGGTTACGGAGGAGTTCATAAATTCTGTCGTGCTGCCAAAACTCGACTGAAATGTGTCTGTTTACCTCAGGTGCAACGATTGTTACAAGAACAAGCCACGTACACCTTACACAACCCATTCGACGAATATTTTCCAGAAGTCGCACCCGAGGGGAGGGCATCGATCGTCAATGGCAATCCGATTTAGCCGATGGCTCTCATTTAGCCGCCTACAATTGTGGCTACCAATATTTGTTTTGTGTCATCGACGTCTTTTCCAAATTTACTTGGGTCTTTCCATTGACTTCCACATCGAGATCTGAGTTAGTGCGAGTCCTCAAACAGGTGTTGAAACAAAAGCGGTCGTCACCCTCTTCGATGGCAAACCGAGAATGGCACCGAATTTCTGACCCAAGCTTTCTGAAAAGAATTGACGAAACGAGACATTCATTTTTTCACCAACGAGAATCACGAAACCAAAGCCAGCATCGTGGGACGTTTTCAACGCAAGACCAAGAAAGGAAGAAGAACCGTCCGAGACTTAGACGTTTTTGATTATTAGATCACAGAGAGAAAGAAAAAATGAGGCACCGAGACTCTTGCGCATGTCCGAAGTCGGAACTGGATCTGTTTGCCATGCCACCCACTATGAGTACGATGCTAGAATCCCAATGGGTGGAATTTCATCCCGTCTCCTCTTTGACGGATTCAGCCCCTATCGAGTTTGAAATCAAAGGACAGCCCGAAGATTACATCGATCTGAATAGCAGTTACTTGCACCTGAAAGTCAAAGTGATCAAAACGGACGACACAGCTCCTGGAGCTGATGGTAGAGTAGCTTCCGTCAACAATTTCATGCATTCCTTGTTCAACGAAGTGGATTTGTATTTGAATAACAAACTAGTCAGCAGCTGTATGGATACTTACCCTTACCGAGTGTACCTGGAAAATCTCTCGTCGTACGGAAAAGAGGCCAAGAACACTCATCCGGATGCTTGTGTGGTATGGAAACCTGACACAGCAGGCGAGGACAAGTTTAACGACACAGCCCTGGCAGCTGATGACGATCCTCACAATTTGGGCTTTAACGACCGTCGAAATAAAATCCAGCAAAGACGTAGTTTAGAACTGTTGGATTGTTTGCATTTGGACATGTGGTTGCAAGAAAAGTATTTGCTGAACGGAGTGGATATCCGCTTGAGACTGAATCGAAGCAGTACCGTTTTCCATTTCATGGCACATTCCAACGAGTACAAAACCATCATCCAAGAAGCCAGATTCTACGTGCATCGTGTGGAAGTGTTACCTAAAGTGGGAAATGACATCAGTCACATTTTGGGCGTTCTGGAGATCGATCGCATAGAAGCTCTCTTGTCCCAGAGTGCGGAGACGAAGCGAAGAAACGGTTACTTGTCAGAGATTTTCAAACAAAAAGTCAGAATTGAATTGTCTTATCATCATCTGTGGAAAAACAAACAAAACAAGAATGGATAACTGGGACTTTATTACTTTTTGAAAAACAGTTCGTACACTGCTTCTTGGAATCCTGTGGTGTGTGCTAAAGATGAACTTCCTGATCGCAAACCTCAAGACCATCAAGCCTATGTCATCAACACGGACGACAGTCATCTACCAGGAACCAACTGTGTAGCCGCCTACTTTCTCCACGATGGTTGTGTGGAGTATTTTGATTCGTATGGATTATGACATCATCGACTTTATGAGAAGAAAGGCCCAGAAGACACGATTCAATAATGTGAAATTACAAGGCACAAGATTTCATGGTGTGTGGACAATATTGTGTGTATTTTCTTCACCAATGCAGTCTTGGATATTCCTTAGAACATTTAGTGACTTATTTTGTTCGTAACTCTTCTAGAAACGCTGAAAAGGTAGATCGATGGTTTTGTGACCGTTATGGATATCTCTTGTCTTTAGCAAGGAAACGTAGTGTACATCAATGGCCCAATGACTTCCATCAGTGAAAGTCTAACTTCACTTCACAACGTTGTCAACCTTGTCAAAAATAGTTTGTTTGATGTTATATGATTTGTTGGTTGTTAGTTATTTGTTGAATAAAAAATGTTGTGTTTTGAAAAAATGTGTCTGTCATTTGTTTTCACAAATTTTTTATATAGGCTCTTTGACTTCTCTCTCTATCCCTCACCATGAAATCAGCTATCATAGCGTTCCTGCCAACAATAATCGTAGGGATGTTTTCTATCGCGTCCGCGCTTGAGTCATATAAAGCGAGGCAGTCTCAAGTCTGACCATCCATTTTTGACTCGTCAACCGATGAAGATGCCTTCAAGACTAACCAGTTTGAACGAAGCCTGCGTGAATTTACACCGTGTCAGGCAAAACCTGATACCGAACCTTGATGAGATGAGAATGTCAGGATGTTAAAGTGGTCTAAGACCTTAGAGAAGAGCTCTTCAGAGATGAAATCACGAAAGAGCAAGAAGAGTGGACGGAGAAGTATAGACTTCAGAAGCAGAGAGAGCAACAACAGCAGCAGCAGAAGCACCAGCAGCAGGAGCCAGATAACGGTTTTGTCGACTGTCGTGTGGACACCAAGGAGTTCTCCTTCTTTTTTCGAAGAAGCAGACCCTATCCTGTAGGAGAGCCTGCAGCCAGACGGGGACGCAATCTTAGAAGATTAAAGATTGCCATAACTCCCCGACCAAACAGCCCTTTTCAGGGCTACCCAACCCTCTAGAAAAGAGATGCTAGTCAAATTGCCAAACTACGTGTCTATCTTTGTGTTTGTTAAAAAATAGAAGTGTGTCTATAAGCACTTTGTTTCTCTCTTTTATGTCAAAAATAGAAGTGTGCCTTTCAACACTTCTTTTTTCTGTCTTGTCAGATAGTGTGTATGTGTTTGCAAGTAAAAAGTGAATGTAACTGTTTCTTTTAGGTCCGCGCGTTCCATGTGATGGATAGTGGGGTGGTATTGTGAGTTTTGTTGTAAGGGGATGTTTTCCTTCGCGTCCATGCTTAAGGGATATAAAGCGCAGCATTCGTCAGTCTGGCTACCCATCATTGATTCGTCAACTAAGAATAAAATGAGCAGAATCAGTAAGCTTCCAGAACTTCAGATTCACCTGGAATATGCCAGGCGTTTATTGTATGAGCTGGCTATGGAGGGGAGGCCATAGCAGAAGCTGCCAGGATAGAAGAGGAGGAGGAGAAAAAGAAGAAAGAAGAAGAGAAGAGAGATATCCTGCCTCACCTGATACTAAGACCTCTGTGTCAGGTGAAGCCAATGGTCAGTAACCCTCCACAACCACTACCAGCACCGCAGCCACTTCCAACACCACAGACACTACCGGCACCACAACCACAGACAGCCACTGTCTCTCAGACTGAAAACTGGGAGGAGATGGAGAGACAGAGGCAAGAGTGGGAGTCGCAGCGCAGTCAGGAAATAATGAGACCTCTTCATCCACTGGTGTGGAATAGAAGAAGAAGACAGAGGGAAGTCTTCACTATTCCACAAAGTGAAGACTGGAATGATGAAGCCACTCATCTCCACTCCGCGCTGCCAGTCACACTAATAAATTGGAAGCACGACCGGAACCATCGTTGTGTCTGTGGTGCCCGACCTGGTATGTGCCAGCATTAAGCAGGTGCATCTGAAGCTAAAAAAAACCAGCTTTTCGCAGGGCTACCCAGATCTCTAGAAAAGAGAGACTGATCAGTTGCCAATTTGAATGAATGTGAAGTAGTGTGACTATAGACACTAACTCCTTTACTGATGTGTGTGTGTGTGTGTTTGTGTGCGTGCGCGTACGTTTCTTGGTGTGTGTGTGTGTGTGTGTGTGTGTGTGTGTGTGTGTGTGTGTGTATGCGTGCTCGTACGTTTGTGTGTATATTTATGTTTTTATGCTTGCTTGTACTTTTGTTAGTGTGTGTATTTGTGTGTTTGTGTGCGTGCTCGTACGTTTGTTTGTTTGTATGTGTATTTGTGTGCACTCGTACGTTTGTGTGTTTGTTTGTATGTGTGTTGCTGTGTGCGCGTACCTATGTGGATAGTATATAATGTGTGGATAGTTGATATGGCTTTTTTCTTCTCTTCTGTGTGGATAGTAAGTATTGAGTTATTTTCTTCCTTTCTGTGTGGATATTAGATATTGGGTTATTTTCTTCCCTTCTGTGTGGATAGTAGATAATGGGTTATTTTCTTTCCTTCTGTGTGGATAGTAATATTGGGTTATTTTCTTCCCTTATGTGTGAATAGTAGCTATTGGGTTAGTTTCTTCCCTTCTGTGTGGATAGTAGATATTGGGTCATTTTCTTCCCTTCTGTGTGGATATTATATAGTATGTGAAGTTATTATAAGCGATGTTTTCCTTCACGTATATAAAGCATTGCGTTCATCAGTCTGGCTACCCAGCGTTGACTAGTCAACACTTTGGAAAATGAATTTGTTCAACGAATTAAAAGACAGTTGGTATTGGATAATGGATTCAGCCTATGTGGTAGAAAGGCTTGCAGATGAATGTAGATATCCAGGCAGCCTAGACTTTGTGACAAGTTAACTGACCAGTCTGAAAGTAGCGAGAGATCTGGTTAAAGACATGATAGAGGATGAAGTGGAGAAATTAAGAGGCTTTAATAAGCCTAAGTATGTTATAGTGGGAACATTGAAGGAGGCTCTTGATGGTGTGATCAAAGCGAGGTGCTTTTATAAGAAATAGTGAATTTCACAGAGTGGTCTTTTGTGAAGTGGGGATTAGACCAATTAAAGAAAGCAGAAGAAATGATAAGAAAGGTGCTGGAAGAGCAGGTGAAGAAGATAAAAGATACCTGGGCTAAGGAGAAAAAGGAAAAAAAAAACAGAAAGAAAAAAGAGGACTTTGACAGACTGAACGAAAACTGGATGAAGGTAAAAGAAAAGTTTAGATCCATGGGACATCCTGACTGGATACCAGACAATGAAAAGGAGAAGAAGAAGGGAATAATAGAGAAAGTGAGGAGATGGTGGAAGAACTGGAGAAAATAGAAGAACCCAAAGGCCCTTTTCGGGGCCACTCCATTACCATATATGTGTATATGTATTTTGTATTTGTTTGTATGTTTGTCAATGTCTATCCAGTGATATGTCCCGCCCCGCCAGGTGATGTTTGTGTTTTTTCTATGAACGGTACGGTACGGGTTCCCGCCCCGCCAAGCGTTATTATTATTATTAGTAGTAGTATAGTTTCACCGCTGAACTAACTGAACTTACCCGCTTGGCGGAGCGGGACATGACGTTATAGCTTTTTTTTCCCCCACTGTCACTGTTTGGCCCGATTGAGGTCAGCCCGTTGCCACACTGTTGCCAATGTCCAGTACCGTGACGTCACCCCACCTGTTCCATTCCTAGTGTCCATATACAAACCCAATATAAATCTTGTCCCTATACAAACCCAATATTCCATAGACCCTATACAGCCCCAAGGTTTTACCCCATGTTAAATTTCCCGTAGACCCTATGCAGCCCCAACGTTTTGCCACATGTTAAATTCCCATAGACTCTATACAGCCCCAACGTTTTGCCCCATGTTAAATTTCCAATAGACCCTAAACAGCCCCACGACCTTTTTGACTGGGATTTCCATAGACCCTAAACAGCCCCACTTCACTACCTAAGAACCTCCTTGAACACTCGATCATTCTAGTTGTCGTGTGTGAAAGAATGTTACGTACTATGTCTTTAACATATTTCTTAGTTGCAAATAGATTATAACTGAATCGCTGTGACTTGCTTAAATAAAACGTTGGTCTGAACAGAAGGTTACACTGTTTCTGATATCAAGAGTGAATTTCTTCGCCTGTCGACAAATGTGGATAATTGATCTGTTTCAACCCGCATCCCAGTTCATTTCATCAGACAAGGAGGGCTGCGAACGCTGAAAGAATGATAAATTGCCTTACTACGCCATGCATTAGGCCTAATCAAGTCCACCAAAAAGTATTTAAATTTCTCTTCCAGAAAATATCGCTTTAACCTTTCATATCCTTTGGATAATGCTAGCGATACCAACAAACAATTGACCAGAATAGCTCGTTTGGTGCAATGCCGATCGTTTACTGACTTCAGTAAGTGTTGAGAGAATCCTATGAACTGTTTGAAGTAGTTAATTCAAGACTTCACTGAGTCTTATGAACTGGTCGAAATAATCAATATCAAGAAAATAAGTTGTTCCAGGTGGTCTAAGTACTGGAAATTATCATCAGGTTTGTTCACCAACCTTACCGTTATTTGTTGAATTTTTGGCTGAATGCATTTATGATATGTATAAAACGTTGCCAAAAAAGAATTACCTATTTCGGTTGAAAAGGTGTGTCAAATGCCTGTTGAAATGTATATTAAATGCAGCTACTTTTTATCGCGAACCCCAGTTCCGAACAATAAGTGCGTTTCATTGCAATGAGCATTTTTATACAGCTTTTGCTTTGAAGGTAGATCCTATTAAAATACTGTTGAATATACAAGGAATGAAATTTCGGTACATATGCAGCAATTCCTGTCTCTCTCAGTCAACTTCGGTACATTTGCATCAATTCATGCCTCAGTCAGTTTCGGTACATATGCAGCAATTCATGTCTCTCTCAGTCAACTTCGTACAGCTACTTGCTATATTTTAATGTACACGTTTAATTTCTGAGTACTAAAATTAATCGTTTGTGAAAACGCAAAACTTTTAAAATAATTTTGTCATCTAATGACAGCATAGATATGCATAAAAAGGTAAGACATCCAGGAACATATCGATCTCCATTTTGTGTTTGAATAACCAGTCCCATGAAGAATCGTCGTCGTTAATTAATTTCGATCTATTGTCTGATTTTGACTTCTCTACATCTCGCTAATTGATACTAGTTCGAAATTTGCAGCATTTGGCTCAAAGTAGAGATGTACCAATGTAGAAAAAAAGAAAATCTTGGATGGCAGTATCATCGAGAGATGTAATATTGGTAAAAGGGTGAAAAGTTCAAAGCCCTTAAAGTTCAAAGCCCATAAGAGAAACTTCTACTCGGCTTATCTCCAAATTGATTTAATGAATTACCTTGTTGAACGCTGGTAATGGATTTCAATCATCACCGATGTTTGCTGTCCAATATAACACTCTTTGTAAGAAGCCCAAAGCCTCCGTTATACAGAATCATTCGATCTCATCGCTTATTCCATGAAGCAATTTTCCCAAAGAAACATTCCTGCCTCAGTGCAGTACTAATACTGGATGAAAACGTCATGGATATTGAAGAAAAACAAATGTCCATCATACTGATGTTTCACTATATTTTAACTATATACAGCTACGTTCACAGTATTTTATAACTATCTTTATTAATTCTGCATTGTTGTATTGATGTTAGCATCAGTTAAGGAAATGTAGTACAAGAGTAAGGAAGTAGTACATGAATAGGGAAGTGATACAGGAGTAGGGAAGTAGTACAGGTGTAGGGAAGTAGTACTGGAGTAGGGAAGCAGTCCAGGTGTAGGGAAGTAGTACAGGAGTAGGGATGTAGTCCAGGTGTAGGGAAGCAGTACAGGAGTAGGGAAGTAGTCCAGGTGTAGGGAAGCAGTACAGGAGTAGGGAAGTAGTCCAGGTGTAGGGAAGTAGTACTGGAGTAGAGAAGTAGTCCAGATGTAGGGAAGTAGTACTGGAGTAGGGAAGTAGTACAGGTGTTGGGAAGTAGTACTGGAGTAGGGAAATAGTCTAGGTGTAGGGAAGCAGTACAGGA
>JAECUM010065050.1:2500-10711 GCA_016617855.1 Megalonaias nervosa | reverse complement strand
ATATATATATATATATATATATATATATATATATATGTCATGTACTCCCCTCCCAGCTTTGTTGGGGTGGGTTGCATGGGTTTGGTTATCGTTATCTAGAGGTGATCGCCTACGATGTAATTTGCCCGAAGCGAGTAAATATAAATAGAAATTGTGAAATTTACAGGTGGAATAGATAAAGATCTGAGCAGGTATATAAAACAAAAAAGACACGAGCCCCCGTACATGTACAAACCATAAAATTTAATCAAAATTTCATAGACAATAAAATTCATAAACAATTGTAATAATGCATTACATTAGAAAGATACACTTCTTTGATTCAAATTTTCCAAACGAATTTCAAAAATACAAGTATGCTTTTACAAATAGCCGATCTGTTAAACGATAGAATTAAATCATCATCAGATCGAGTGGAAATCGAACACTGCTTTGTACAGATTCATAACCTGTTAGTTTTTGTCTCAGTCCAAATCTCGGCGACTGTTCCTTTGGCTTCCTGTGCCTGTAAGTCTGGGTCCTTCCACTATCCCCTTTTCCAAATTCTCAGGTGTATTGCTGCCTTTAGCCTTCCAACTTGTGTGGTCACTTTGGCTTGCAAGTTCGTGATTCGTCACGTAGACCCTGGTGGGACAAATCTCACCTCGTGTCTTCAGGCTTTACCGCTAGAATTGTTTCGTAGATTTTTTTCCAGACATCTAATCTCTTGGATGATAATTACGGGCGAATATCTTCTACATCAGCCCGGAGTCTTCCTTCGAAATTTCTCTCGTAGAAAAAGTGTAGACTGATTTAAAAGTGTTGCAATACGCATTTTAAACTGATAGTTTGCGAGAGGAAATCACGCCCCCTTTTCGCAGCGCAACCAATCTGAATTAAATACATCCCCCGCCCCGAATTTGGCGCCCAAAAATTGTTGCCCGTCTGCCAAACTGGATTACCAAATACTTATCACTGGGAAGTTTCAGAATTGACAGTTTTCGGTACAGATCGGAGATTAACCCTATCCTCTGCAGTTAAGTAAACAAAGTTCCAATTAAGAACCACCGCTCGCATGACAGTGACATTACCAATCAGTGCATTACGGCGATTTAAACTCGTGCCAGTCCCCATAAATCTAATTAATCGTTCACCTATCCAACTTAATGTTTTCTTCATAGATCGACAGAAATTTGGCCCTTTACATAGCTCCCTCCTCGAAGAGTAAAATCAGGGATTCTTACTCTCCAAATTTTTGGAGATCTAATCTGATACGCTTACACGTCCTCAGGTGAACCCTTCACCTCAGACGTCCCTAGTCTACTTAAGCAGTCAGCCCCTACATTCTCCTTGCCTTTAATATACGGTACCTGGACTTGGTACTGTTGTAGAAATAATGACCATCTCATTAATCGTCCATTGGTCAACTTAGCTTGAGCTAAATATGCGAGTGGTTGGTGGTCAGTTTCTAAAATAAATTTTCGTCCATATAAGTAACGTTGGAATTCAGTTATCCCAAAGATAATTGCCAAGCATTCTTTCTCAGAGACTGAATAATTGCGTTCTGCAGACAACAATTTCCTGCTACTGTAGGCAACTGGGAATAAATTTCCGTCATGCTCTTGTAATAGTACTGCCCCTAAACCTCTATCACAAGCGTCAGTACGTAAGACAAAATCACGTGGCACATCCGGCAGTTTCACTACTGCCTCTGACGTCAGTCTGTCCTTTAACATCTGAAATACATGTTCACATGCGTCTGTCCATATAACTTTCGTCGGAGCCTTTTTCCGAGTCAAGTCAGTCAATGGGCTTGCAATAGCGCTGAAGTTAGCAACATAGCGATGATAATACCCTGCTAGTCCCAAGAAAGATCGAACTTCCGTCTTAGTCGTTGGTCGTACTGCGTTCCTAAGTTGGTCGATCTTTGAACTATCTGGTGTTAACGTGTCTTCGCTGAGGGTATGACCTAGGTAAGTTAATTTTCTAAACTCTATATGGCACTTTGATGGTCGTGCGGTCAGTCCCGTTTGTCGAAGTCGCTCTAAAACGTTTTTCAGTAAGATGATATGATCGTCCCAAGTCGCTGTCGCTAAAAGTAAATCGTCCATGAAGTTTGAGACTCCGGTCCCCCTTAACGGTTTCAGTAATTTTCGCATCATGCGGGTAAAGACACTGGGCGCGGTCTGCACCCCGAATGGCATAACCACCCACTGGTAGGTCCCATCTGGAGTTGCGCAGGCCAGTTTTGTTCTGTCTTCCTTCCGAACTGGAATTTGCCAGTACCCCTTAGACAAATCGATCTTCGAAAAGTATTTCGCTTTGGCCGCCCCGGCAAATATGGACTCAGGATCAAGTAGCTGAGAATTCCGTGATCCTGTTTAACTTCCTGTAATCGACGCAAAATTTGTGTGTACCGTCTTTCTTCTGCACCAACACAACCGGAGAGCTATACGCCGACTCAGCTGGTTCTATAACTCCCAAGTCTATCATAGCTTGAATTTCGTTTCGGACAGTTTCCAACTTCGCATAGGGTAACGGATATGGCTTTAACTTCACCGGCTTCTCATCCAGTAGCTTTAGTGTGAACTCCTCCAACTCCGTCTTGCCAGGTCGTTCTGTCAAGACGCTTGCGTAGTCTTGGAGTAACGACTCCACTTCCTTACGTTGCTCTGACGTTAATGTTCCGTCAAGGACAACGTCGACGTAAGTTTCTTCCGTCGTCAAAGGACAACTAGGAAGTACTTCCGCCTCTACTCCGTTGTCGTCGGGTTCTTCAGTCACAACTGTAGCAACCACGAACTCTGTGGGTGTCTCTCTTTCACGGTAACGTTTCAAGAGATTTACGTGGTACAGCTTCTCCTTGTCTCCTATCCGGATACGGTAGTTCTGCCCATCCTTTTTCTCCGTTACCATAAATGGTCCCCTCCACGAGAAATGAAGTTTGTTGTGCTCTAGCGGCAGCAACAACAACACCTTGTCACCCACCTCGAAGTGACGTTCCTTCGTCTTTTTATAGTAAAATTTGGCTTGACGTCCCCTTGCGTCGCAGAGATTCTCCTGAGCCAATTTAGAAACCTCTTCTAGCTTGTTGCGTAGATCATCGACATACTGGTATGTTGTTCGCACTTCCTCGGATGCTTGCTCATCCGTCCATATCTATTTTAATATAGCCATGGGTCCCCTGACTGTCCTCCCATAAACTAATTCAGAAGGTGAAAACCCTAAACTAGCCTGTGGCACTTCTCGATACGCAAACAGTATCGCCGGGGTGTATCGATCCCAGTCCCTGGGTCGACCTTCACAGAGCTTCTTCAGAGCCTGTTTCAAAGTTCCATTGAAACGCTCCACAAAACCATTGCACTGCGGGTGATACGGGGTAGTTGTCAGGTGTCTAATGGACAGTAACCTATTTATCTCTTCCATCACCTGGCTCACAAACTGCGTCCCCTGGTCAGTCAGTATCTCATCCGGGAGACCAACTCTCGACCAAACTCCTAACAAGACCTCAGCCACTGTGACTGAGTCAATGGTTTTCAAGGTCACGGCCTCCGGGTACCGGGTGGCGTAATCTACCTATCGTTAGTATATAGCGATTACCGCTTTCTGCCGCCGGCTTTATCGGACCTCCTAGGTCCATCGCCGCCCTCGAGAAAGGTTCGTCAATCAGTGGGGTGGTTCCTAGTGGCACTGGGCGATGGGAGGTCTTAGGTGCCACCCGCTGACACTTGTCACACGACAAACAGAACCTCCTAATATCCCCATACACACCTGGCCAGTAGAATTTCCTCACCAACCTCTCTCTGGTCTTCGCCACGCCCATGTGGCTTCCAAGTAGACCCTCATGTGCCAGTCTAAGCACTTCTGCTCGTTTCACTATAGGCACAAACAACTTGCTTAAACGTATCGGTCCCTTTCCTGGCGTACCGATACAAAATACCGCGTTTCGTCGCGAACTTCACCTCGCCGTTGGATGATTTCCGTATGGACCCCTCTTCTGCGTACCTGCGTACCTTGATGAGAGATAAATCTTCCTTTTGAAGTTTCTTCAACTCGCCAGGTAGCAAATTGTCTATGGGCGAAGTCGTGGGTCTTAGCGGCTTTGACCTTGACCTTCGCTTCATAGCCCTCGTCTCAACGGACCCCACATGTACAAGTGTACACGTCATAGGGTTAGGTTGTGGCAACACATACCTACACCCTAATATCACGTCATGAGACAGTCCCGACAAACACGCTGCTTGAATTTGCCCCTTTACATGCCGCGAATCAAGGTCTGTGTTAACAGCCGGGAGCGAATCTTTCGTCTGGTTAGCAAACTGGACTTCAACCGTCTCGCCTGTATAATCTCCAAGCTTGACATACCTACTATCTACCAAGGCCGGATAACTACAACCAGTATCAGACAGTACGGTTGCCCGCTCACCATTTACCGTAGCTAACGCTGTGTTAGTCAACTCCACTGGTTCCTGTTCCATAACAGTATTCGTAGTTACCGTATTAACCGTCGTCGGACGATACTTTCTACAATCCTTAACGACATGGCCTAGTCTGTTGCAGCCGTAACACACCGGCTCACCTTTCCTGCCTGTAATATCCTTCTATACCCCCTGAGTCTTCCCCGACCTACGAAAATGTTCTCGGCTGGGATTTCCGGCCCCTGGCCTCCCACCATTTTGACCATTCCGTCTTTGGGGTGCCACCTCAGTGGTCTTCCTATGCTCACTGATGCCAGGTCGGTCCCTGCCACCCCAGGTGGTTGGACGCGAGTGTGCGCTCTCATAGCGCTCGGCCATCACGCTTATATCATCCAAGGTTGAGAATTCACGCTCCGCTAAGAACACTATTAAGTCTTTCCGGTAAGAATTTAAAACGTGCTCTTTCAAAATTTCCTCGCGTATGCCTTCATACGTTTGCGCGGTACCAGCCATTTTCATCCATTTATCAAAAATTACACGTACGCGATTATGGAATTGCGCGTGCGTTTCGGTAGCTCTTTTCGACGATTCTCTAAAGAGTTTCCGGAACGCTTCCGCCGACAGCTCATAGTGCCGTAGTAGCGCTTTCTTCAGCGCGTCGTAGTCGTCTACCTCGTTCGGCGTCATATTGTGGTAGACGTCTTTCGCGGCTCCCTGTAAGAATGTCGAAACATTGATAGCCCACTGGTCTTTGGGTAGCTGATGAACCAGTGCCAACGTTTCGAACTGTGTCAAAAAGTTGTCAATGATCTCGTCCTTGTCGTTGAACAGGGGCATGGTGATCTGTATTGGTCGCCTGTCTTCAGGTCGCCTACTTGTGGGTCCTGAACGTTTGTTCAAGCCCTTCTGGACTCGGCTTCGATCCTCAGCCTCTCCATGGCTAACATATGTTCACGTTCTCTGGCTTTCTCTTCGGCCTGCAATCTGGCTAGTTCGAGCTCTCGTTCGCGCTCAGCTGCTTGTCTATCTTTCTCTCGTTCCGCTGCTTGTCTGTCTTTCTCTCGTTCCGCTGCTTGTCTGTCTTTCTCTCGTTCAGCTGCTTGTCTGTCGTTCTCTCGTTTAGCCGCTTGTCTGTCTTTCTCTCGTTCGCGCTCAGCTGCTAGTTGTTCTTTGTGCTCTCTAACACTCCGCTCAATAAATTCCGCTAACTGGGCCCCTTTGTACTCTAGTTCATCTTTTCCAATCGACCGGAATTCCCTAGCCAACTGTCTGTCTGTCTCCATCTTTGACTACTTATACTGTGACACAAGAATTAAGCTCTTTTACCTACACTCAAGTTTTACTGCCCTACTACGAGATAGCCCCACACTTGTTTACCTTATTTCTAGTATGGCCCTACTCAATTAACCCAGAATAACCTTTGCACCAACAGTCAATAAACAGGCAGTCCCCCACTGAAATGTCTCTCCCCAAATTAGCGTAACGCTTACACACTAACAAGGCGAAATTTACCGCTGCAGGGTTGGCCTGACTATCTCTCCCAAGAGAATACAAAGGTAAATTTTTTCTCACTTCACGAATTTCGAATACGACCCGAGCACAAGGGAAATTGCATCAATCTCTCACAATATTTTCATCACAATATGAAAACAAATAACAAGAAAATTGCATGCACTATATATATATATATATATATATATATATATATATATATATATATATATATATATATATATATATATATATAAGCAGGCAATGATTTGATTCACTCTGATCGCTATTTCTTGAAAAGTACTCTTGCAATTATCGCTTTTCTGTCCTATATTTGCTCAGACCTTTTTACTCGAATACAAATGTTCCGATCCCTAGACGAGCGCCAACTTTGTCACGTACTCCCCTCCGACTTTGTTGGGGTGGGTTGAATGGGTTTGGTTATCATTATCTAGAGGTGATCGCCTACGGTGTAATTTGCCCAAAGCGAGTAAATATCAATAGAAATTGTGAAATTTACAGGTGGAATAGATAAAGATCTGAACAGGCACATAGAACAAAAAGACACGAGCCCCCGTACATGTACAAACCATAAAATTTAATAAAAAATTCATAGACAATAAAATTCATAAACAATTGCAATAATGCATTACATTAGAAAGATACACTTCTTTGATTCAAATTTTTCAAACAAATTTCAAAATACAATTATGCTTTTACAAATAGCCAGTCTGTTAAGCGATAGAATTAAATCATCATCAGATCTTGTGAAGATTGAACACTGCTTTGTACAGATTCATAACCTGATAGTTTTTGCCTCAGTCCAAATCTCGGTGACTGTTCCTTTGGCTTCCTGTGCCTGTAAGTCTGGGTCCTTCCACTTTCCCCTTTTTCAAATCCTCAGGTGTATTGCTGCCTTTAGCCTTCCAACTTGTGTGGTCACTTTGGCTTGCAAGTTCGTGATTTGTCATGTAGACCCTGGTGGGACAAATCTTACCTTGTGTCTTCAAGCTTTACCGCAAGAATTGTTCCATAGATTTTTTTGCCAGACATCTAATCTCTTGGATGATAATTACGGGTGAATATCTTCTACATCAGTCTGGAGTCTTCCTTCGAAATTTCTCTCGTAGAAAAAGTGTAGACTGATTTAAAAGTGTTGCAATACGCATTTGGGTAAAACTGATAGTTTCCTTATATGGCACCGAACACTAAATTTCGTCGGATAAATTTCTGGCGTTGCCAGTGAAATTTTAAAGTGCTATGTTATATATTAGATGTGCGCTAGACAGGTATACCGATTTACCGTGGTACTTTTTTTTTTTTTTTTTACCATAATAATTTTTCATTGTACCGTTACCTAGGTAGCTTCCACCAGTAAGTAATGTACAGTAAATCCTCAATAATCTTATTAAGAATTTAATTATATTAAAAGCGTGTTTTGATTTTTCATGACAAGAAAATGCAGAAACATTTTTTTTTTAAAAGTTGTATTTGTCACATATTAATTTTGATTATCACAAATAAAAAATATATATATAATCCCTTAATCACTTGTTTGAGTAATGAAAATTCCACAGAATAACAGAAACATTTTTGAGAAATGTAATCTGAGGAAAGATATTTATCCATGGCTAGCTTTGAAAGGTTTCAAGAAATAGCTTTACCTTGAACTGAAGATTCTAATTATCGCGTAACGAGTTGAGCATAATAAATGTTAATTATTAGCATGTTTATTATGTCACTGAACATTTTAACCTGAAAACACTGGAAATCTCTATGACTATATTGTGTACAGAGTTGCATTTATGTTATGTGTCTCTTGACAAATTCGGGTGTATCGAAATATCGATAAAAGCAAATGAAAACTATTCCGTGCTCATTGCTACAACGCTTCCGGATTAGCAGATGAGGCACGTTTAATGTACTGAATATAGAATTCGAACTTTTGACAGATTATGGCCAGTTTCTGACGACTGAGAGCAGCATAAGAGGTGGAATTATACGCCAAAGTAAATCATGAAAACTACTTGCAAGTCAATAGTATGGTAACAAATTATCCACGCTAATAAAAACCAGGATCAACTTCATTAAACATCTACATACTCGATGCAAACAATTTTTGGGCGGATATGTCCTAATATATACCTGTATATGGGCAACTAAGGAAGAAATTAGGTGGGTGGAAGAAACTTTGATCGCGATACAAGATGATTATGATGCTGGTTATATTTTAGAAGTATTTTCAAAGACTATTCATAAGCTCTATAGAAACTAATCCCATATAAAACTATATATCAGAGTTACAGAAGCTGATAAGCTATTA
>JAECUM010065033.1:0-11402 GCA_016617855.1 Megalonaias nervosa | reverse complement strand
CAACATCAGCTCAAACCTGGTGCAGGTTGTTGAGCACCTCTATGACAAAGCCACCAGTGCTGTCCTCATCAGTGGCAGCAGAGGAGATTGGTTTCAAACAACAGTTGGAGTCAGACAGGGATGTATACTGTCACCTACACACTTCAACATTTTCCTGGAAAGGATCATGGAAGATGCCTTGTATGATCACAAGGGCACTGTCAGCATCGGAGGAAGAACAATCACCAACCTTCCCTTCGCAGATGATATTGATGGTTTAGCAAGAGATGAAAAAGAACTGGCTGACTTGGTTCAGCGCCTCGACACAACCTCCACAGCATACGGTATGGAGATTAGCGCCGAAAAACCCAAACTGATGACAAACAACACCAATTGCATCAGCGCAGAAATAAAGGTTAGTGGAGAGAAGCTGGAAAGAGTCACACGCTTCAAGTACTTGGGATCAATTATCACATATGAGGGCTCCAAACCAGAACTACTTTGCAGGATTTCCCAGACAACACCAGCAATAACAAGGTTGAGACCAATATGGAAAGATACCAACATTGCTTTTGATTCCAAAATAAGGCTGATCCGCTCGATTGTCATATCTATCTTTCTGTATGCTTGTGAAACATGCACACTCACATCAGACCTACAAAGAAGGATTCAAACTTTGGAAATGAGATGCTACCGCAAGATCTTGGGTATCTCATACATTGACCATATAACCAACGAAGAAGTCCACAACAGGATCCAACGAGCCATCTGTAAAACAGCGCAAACTGAAGTGGTATGGTCATGTCTCAAGATCATCTGGACTGGCAAAAATAATCTTGCAAGGCACAGTGCGAGGGTGCAGAAGAAGAGGCAGACAGAAAAAGAGGTGGGAAGACAACATTAATGAGTGGACAGGCATGGGATTTGGAGATTCCCAAAGGGCAGTAGAGAACAGGGAAAGATGGAGAGAACTGGTTGTAAAGTCAACTGTGGTGCGCCAACGACCTCTTGGTTTAAGGGATTGATGATGATGGTGATGATGATAATGATGATGATGATGATGATGATGATGATGATGATGATGATGGGTTTTTGCTTATGAACTCATTTAAAATAGTATTTTAAAAGTTTTCAAGACAAAATGTGACCTTACAGGGTACGGTATGTTATTTGGGATTACAGCCAATACAATGAAAGTTGGAAGTTCAAAGTCTGAGTTGGCATGTGCAGCAAATTCTCAGAATAAGTGGTTCGAAGATTGTCTTCTCTTATCCCAGTTATTAGCTAGGAGGAAGCAGTATGAATCCAATGATTCTAACCTAAGATCAAAGCCACCGTAGGCTTCGATATCATGTACAAAAGCCAGAATAGTTTTAGATATCAAGCACGAAAGCCACGATAGTCTTATATACCATTGACGAAAGTTACCTCGTGCACAGGTGTTAAAAGAAGGTCATGCTGTTGCATTCGATCAAGTAGAGCCATAGTGCGTGCCTATCAAGGTAGCAAGGTCCCAAAATAATCAATCTTTATCGTTTGTTTCTCGGTGGATTTACAGGCCTTATTTACATTATATTTTGTTTTGTTCCGACGTCAAGATTTTTTCTGCAGTGCAACAGTTTGCTCCTTTCAAATTAAATTTAATTTTTTTTTCTCAGAATGATCTATCGATATCGATAAATTAGTTCATCCTCAATTCTAGACAAGATATAATAATTTAATTCGATTTGTTGGCTTTAGTTATTTGTTAATCTCCCGGGGGAGGGGGGGGGGGTTGCATTCAAATTACAAGAATTAAACGCCGTGTTGTAAAAGCTATTTATAAATGTCTCATTAGTTAAATGTCACATTGCAAAAACTCTACAGGAGAAAGATATATCGAAAATATTTAAAAGAAAGAATTGTTCATACAACCCTTTAATAGCCGTCAAAAGGTGATTAATTCTCTTTCTCATCCCTACCGTAGACAAGTAGATAACGCAGAAGTCTGAAATTCACGTGCCGTAGTAATATGTCAGTGTATCTTTTCTACGGAGGTCCATCTCCAACCAGTTCTACGGAGGTCCATCTCCAACCAGTGCTGATGTCTTCTTTTCTACTGAGGTCCATCTCCAACCAGTGCTGATGTCTTCTAATAAACGATTAAAGAATCAAAGAGCCTTTTAAGTTAGAACGATCTAGTTCTCCTAGCCTCCTTCGAAAGACTGAAGCTGCATCAGTACATTTTTGGGGAAGGGATTTGCTCCATTAACTAGTCAGTATGTTTTCACCAATATTCCTAGACTGTTCGTCGTTTCTTATGTTTTAGGTCATAATAATGTTTTTCAAACTCTCAAAATAAACAGCCTTTCACACAAAGTATCATCATCCTCAACCACTCACTCTTGACTCGGAGAAATATTGAGTAATGTGTCCATTGAGTTTACTTTTCCGAGCTACCCCTACAACACGAAGATACGTAAATTGTCTACACGAATACAACATCTTACCTTTGTGTAAAACAATCTGAAGCAACTTGTCAAAGGCAAGGGGCTTTTGAAGGAGATGGAACGTTTGTTGTTTCTCAGATGTATCTCATAAAATGCACCATGTAATCGAAGAGATGGTCTAAAGGTGATACTTAAAACCTATACTTAAACAAGTGTAAGAAGGCTTTTCTCAATCTTTAAGACAGCAACACGACTGGCCCGCTTTTCATACAAGGATCTGTTCCTTGTACTTCCGTAAAATGGTGTGGTCTTTATTTCAGTAGTGTGTGTACCCATTATGCATACGGAAATAGATGTATAAGATTAAAAATGGTTGTTTTAAATACGTTTTAAGAAGATAATACTGAAAACGGAATTGTGTTTTCTATTACATACATGGGACGGGATTTGTTGTTGTTCTTGTCTTTACAATAAGCAGAAATATGTTTAGCTTTCTTCAGAGTCTTTGATAAATAGTATGTTTTCTCATTCGCAAATAATAAAACGGCTCCGTTTAACTATATAATTGTTATTATGTAACACACAAATATTTTAGGCCGTTTGAGGAATAACATATTTACTTTGTAAATGTTTTAGGACCTATAAATTTGTAAATATTGCGTACATCCATCATACTTATTCATTTCGAAACAACAATCACTGATAGTTATCCCTAGATTACAGAAGTCAGGTCACATTCACTCACAGTTCTCTCCGGATTTTAGAAGTAAAATTAAATTTATTGATAATCTATGGACTCCAAACGTAGAATCACATGCCTTGTTAGTTTTTTTCTGGATCCCAAAAGTCACACCATATTAACTGATAGTTTAATCGATGGATTCCAGAAGTCAAACTTCAGTCATTGATAGTTTTATCGATGGATTCCAGAAGTCCTACCTCAGTCATTGATAGTTTTATCGATGGATTCCAGAAGTCAAACTTCAGTCATTGATAGTTTTATATGGATTCCAGAAGTCAAACCTCAGTCATTGATAGTTTTATATGGATTTCAGAAGTCAAACCTCAGTCATTGATAGTTTTATCGATGGATTCCAGAAGTCAAGATTCTCATTTTCTAAGACGAATTAGAACCTAGTCTTCAGAAAGTGCTATGTAAAGAATGGACAATCTGCCGATATCTTGTACTTATATACTACCTTCAAATACCAGTTAGTAAAATAGGAGCAACTTTGATTTTCTGAATGTTACGATAGAGCTATTAGACGTTGTAAACATCAGTAAAACACGTGTGAGTCTTTCAGCTTTTCGTAAAGATCTCGGATATAATGTTCAGTCCTTAACACGTGTTGTATGTCTTTCAGCGTTTGTAAAGATCTCGGATAATATGTTCAGTCTTAAACATCAGTACAACACGTGCTATGTGTCTTTCATCTTTTGGTAACGATCTCGGATATAAAATGTTTAATCGTAAACATGAATAAAACACGTGTTGTGTGTCTTTCAGCTTTTGGTAAAGATCTCGGATATAATGTTCAATAGTAAACATTAGTAAAACACGTGTTGAATATCTTCCAGCTTTTGGTAAAGATCTCAGATATAATGTTCAATAGTAAACATTAGCAAAAAACGTGTTGAATATCTTCCAGCTTTTGGTAAAGATCTCAGATATAATATTCAATGGTAAACATTAGTAAAACACGTGTTGAATATCTTCCAGCTTTTGGTAAAGATCTCAGATATAATGTTCAATAGTAAACATTAGTAAAACACGTGTTGAATGTCTTCCAACTTTTGGTAAAGATCTCAGATTTAATGTTCAATGGTAAACATTAGTAAAACACGTGTTGAATATCTTCCAGCTTTTGGTAAAGATCTCAGATATAATGTTCAATAGTAAACATTAGTAAAACACGTGTTGAATGCCTTCCAGCTTTTGGTAGAGATCTCAGATATAAAATGTTTAATCATAAATATCAGTTAAACACGCTTTGTATGTCTTTCAGCTTCTGGCAAAGATCTCGGATAAAATGTTCAATCATAGTCAATGTTTTGCAGCTATTTTTGTTTTACAGGAAACCTATCGTATAGCATTTCAAAATTCACCATATAATTATCATCTTGCGTATGTTTTCTTCCCTCTTAAAAGCTTATTTATTTTGCCATGTTTAATAGTTCATTTTGACATACATGATTCAGTCCGTAATGAAAATTATAAAGATTAAAAAATTTTTCGCTTGCAAGATCTAAAAGGCATATAAGAAGCCAGGTATATCCACTATGAAATAGTCACTATTCATGGTCATAAAGATCAACATGAGTAAATTTTCAGTCAATTTGTTTCATAAAATACTTATCAAATACCGATAAAACGTTTAAATCACTCATGTTAGATTTTCCAACATTCCTCACAAAGCACAATTTCGCAAGAAGAAAAAAAATCCCTTAGTTCTATGCCCATGAAAAAGTATCATACCGTTACCCACTTATATCGCTTGAGGAATACATGAGAATATATGGAATAAGTTAAAAATCAAAATGTTCATGGATTAGAAGTGAAAACTACATATAAAAATATTCCTGGTTGCGTTAAACGCAGAAGTCACCTATATATATTTTTGTGCGTATTGCCATCCCGTTTATTATACAGTTAGAATCCCAGTGGATAAGAGTATAAGATACTTAAGCATCTGTTCCTTCTATTTCTGTCACAAGGTTTGGTTTGTGCTTTCCGGTACAGCAACACAAGTAGGTTATATAGTGCCGATGCAATTAGAGTAAATTCCTTGCCCATGAACATACCATATTAGCTGACCCCGGCTGGTCCAATTCTAAGATTCGAACCTGCATCCTTTCGGTTGTGAATTCGGCACGCTAAATACTGATCCACCGCGGCTCCCGTTTCTGTCCCAAATGCATACTTGATAAATATCAACGTTGGATTTACCATCCTAACAATTGGTAGTTATTCAGTTATTAGCTCTTTTATTCAGGCTGTGCAAAATGTTCAATGATCTTCCAAGGTGTCAAAGTAAGGTGGTTGTCTATTCAAATTTTGACTTTCATTAAGAAAGTGTTAGACCACTAGTCATTCGTGAAGAATGACAGTTGTTACGTCTTAAGCTCGTCCATTACACTCGTTAATATATTCTGTAATAATAGAGATCATAATTCTTTTTAGTGCACTAGTAGAAGAATATCAATAACAATAACATATAGCTACATATCAGCCGCCAAAACCTCACCAACAAAATATTATTCGTTAGGATATTGTGTTTATTATATGCCTAAGTCTTCTAAAACTCAGAGAATCATATCGCTGACGATCAGTTTTTCATACTGGGTTTCACATAGTCAACGTTATAGAAAAGTGCAAAATCTGATATTCACTTATATACAACGAAAGCAATTTGCATTCAAAGTAAGGTCATAAGGAACAGTCATTAAGTTATGGTTACAGATAGGACACCCATCTGTATTGCTTCATATCTGGACGGTATGTTCAGAGACTGGGCATAAAAGTATTTTCTTGGGATTAAATGATGCCGAAATACATCGAGAATATAGTCAGACTGTTAAGAAGAAAAGTCTTGTCTATAAGTCCGCAAAAGAGTATATGAATGCAAAATTAAATTAAGCTATGATGTCCGAAAACGGATTAGCTGAAACGAAATATTTATATTTTGTCTATATGCCATTATTTGCAAAAACCCATCAAATAAATTATGCACAAATTAGCAAAGAGTGAGCGAATGATAATGTATAAAATTAATAGCTTGAAAAGCTTTCATAGCTATCAATTCAATTGTATAATTCCCTATAGACGTGTCAGACATACATGTGTAAATCCAGTACATGTTGTTACGTATCGGCTCGTTCAAAAGTAACAAAAGAAAAGAGTGAAGACAACAAGCTTTGTAAGTTTTAACAAAATAATTTATTTCCCTAGAAAACACGGTGAAAAGGTGCAAATATGAAATAGAACTTACGGTTTGTGAAGAAAATCCAAACATTTATCCTAGAATTGTGAAAATATATAAGTCCTATCAATAAACAGTTCTATCTGAATTTAGTTTGAATCTCAAGTTGGTTCCAAGACGGTGGATGATGACGTCAGATGAAGTCTTTACACAAATGTCCAGAATTTCACGTTGAACCACAATTTGTACTGTACTGTTCCAATTTAGAATGAATTTCACTGAATGTCTTTGTCTTAAACCACTTGTGTAGTTCTCCAGGGAAAAAATTGTTATTTAAAAAGTAGATGAACTCCTATAGCTGTCATTTATAACAAGACACATCTCGAGCTCTACAGATGCAAAGAAAAATAAACTCTTTCCAGCGCAAGAAAAATAATACCTTCTTCTCAAGGTATAAGAACGACTCTGATTATTTCACAGGAACCTAAGTGTTTTTAAACCGAACTAAGACGTCATTTCAAACGCGCACGAAGAGCGCGTGGTTATTTCATAATCTAACAATCGCAGTACACGATGTAATCACATATGATTAGAAAAATGACCTTGGCCACAACCAATCGTTTACGCCGGTTGTTTATCCAGTCGGCAATCTAAAATAATGCTTACGCAAGCCGAGAGTCATATTTACGTTCTAAATAAACACGATGTTTCTTTCAAAAATATCAGATCCCGTGAACATAACCATCATCATAATAAAATATAATGATACAAAAATGAAATAAAAAGAATTCAATTTTTAACACACAAGAAATTAAACTACATGGTCGTAACAATGTATATAAATATATTTTGCATCCACCAACCATCTAGGATTGTATTTTGTCCTGTCTGGAGTTTCGAATTTTAGTTTCTCCATTCTAAGATACCAATACACAGATATATCAGATCTTAGTGAAACGCAATGGATGAAGTATATGTCAAAATCTGATAATCTTTGAGATTAAAATACCACTCTTTAGGGGTGTCTCCAGTTCTTGGGTGATGCAGTAGAGAGAGTAGACGTCATAAATTTAGATCGCTAAAACACACTTGGTATAGCTATACACTATTGACAAAGATCATAGATAAAATGCTTCGTCATTATCGCTTTTTTTCCCATGCAGTGTTTCCAAGGAATCCCTCTCTTTCTACATATCAAGTTCAGACGAAAACTATGAATATTTGGCACTAAAATCACTTTTAAGACTGCTTTGCTTGTTTCTTCATTTTGATATGTGTTCGTATTCTAGTATCTAACATGTGACAAAAACATGACGATCCTTGCACAAGCTTACAAAGATTTAGGAAGCAGTAGTAAGTATAATATGTTAAATAGAAATGAACGTAAACCAAGGCAAAACATTGGTAGCTTAAACATACATGTTTTTATTATTACACCTTACACACCGACAAACTGGTTCTATTGATTACAAAAAGTTCCACAAGTTTTTTACAAAACACACGAACTTACCCGACATGTATTTTATTTCTCTATTTTAAATATTTCAAATACTTTATCTATTTCAATGCAAATCTGGACTAAAAGCGAGGACACAAGTAGACTGTTCTGTTCAAAACATAATTCTTGACGCGTAAATTAACAATTATTTCTTGTAAAAATGACTTGTGTATATATATATATATATATATATATATATATATATATATATATATATATATATATATATATAGAGAGAGAGAGAGAGAGAGAGAGAGAGAGAGAGAGAGAGAGAGATATCCCTCATCCCGCTAGCGTCTAAGCTTACCCTATTAACACACCACATTGTATGAAGTCAGTAAATTTAAAAGAATATTATAGCAGATAAATTGAGACAAGAAAAATAATTTTGTATTGCGTAGGATGAATTAGTCATGAACATGTAGATGTCATGTGTTTACTTCATTTCCTACATGCTCTTAAAGGAATAAGAAGGCGGTTAACACCTCAATAGATCATTTCCTTAATTCTGTGATTAGACCTGATAAAGGCACAACATTTCTATGCACCTCGAACCTCGTTTCCCTTCATTGCTGCAGACTCACCGAGACATGTGCGTTGCGTTAATTTACTCTTGAAAACATGTGTATTGACTAGTGCATTATCTCATTAATTCATCATAATTTCAGTCTGAATCATGACTGAAAATGTGTAAGCATTTATTAGATCTGAAAGGATGGGAATGTAGATGGGTCTTGGAACAACATTTCATCGAAAATATTTCAACTTTTAGTCGTTGTAGAGGACTGGGTGGATAATTTTTTTTTTTTTAACTGAGAAAGATTTACATCTTGGTTCATCCCTTACAAATAATTAGATACCGCAATTACATTGGTCAGTTCGTTTTTGCGTCACACACACACACACACACACACACACACACACACACACACACACACACACACACACTCGCACGCCCACCCACCCCCGACACAACATTCCTTATCATTCACTCATATAAATATCAGCTGTCGACGTATTACCCATAGGGTATTTTTGACGAGTTGTATGTTAAAGAAACAGATCCTTAACAACCGGTTTTTCATAGAGTGCTACCTATTTTCAACATTATTTGAATAATGCGTTAATGAAATTTTCATAAAAAAATAAAAGCACTTTGCAAAGTAGCTAGAAATATTAGGCCGTCATCAAGTCCATTAGAATTTGAATTTCTAGATAAGCATATATACAGAAGTGGGACAGAAGCATATTTTTATTATTTGATGACTAATTCTTAATACTTGAAATACAATGACAACACAGGACGAGAGATATATTACATATATTCCCTTTGCAGACAATGAAGGGAGAACATACACTTCTGTTTGAGTAATTAATGCAATCGTCAAAGTAGTACAAAAGAGCAACAATAAAAAAGAAAATGGATGATTTTCAATTATAGTGCCAACGACGTTCCTTTTCTGAACTTTACATTAGTAACTTTCATCCAATAAAAAGAGTCTTCCCTGAAATATTGAAAAGGCGTGATTGTTTGGATGAATATGTATAGTACAAAATGTTTCCAGCCCAAAATGATGTTGTCAGCCAGATGAGCTTTTGTCAGGTAAGTGTTGACACTGTGGAATGTGATCGTCCAAGGTTAGACTAGAAACCCGCCAGATATATACACAAAAGTTTGCTTTTGCATATCCTATTTAAGAATTACGCATCACGCACGAGTCCTTCCGTCTTGCATATATTTGTCTGTTAAATATGTTATATCGACGGAAAATAATTTGTTCATGAATGATGTACATAGAGACCACTAAAGCTGAAGTGTTAATGATAAATATCTTAAGAGATTAAAGTACGCATATAATCGTATAAAGTTATTCTGCAAAGGATATCAGTGAGGGTACATACAAATGTACTGGGTGTATTACCCTTATACGTTTATGATTATTTTTATTTCTAACCGTTAAAGATAAAATTGGGAAAAGAAAAATATTGCGTAGTGGATATAAGAATTTCCTGTATGTAATACTAACTATAAAAAGTTGACTTTTGAAGAGAAATGATTTTCGTTAAACTATAAGTTTTTCACATAAAAATTCTTAATTTGATACGATTTAAATCGTGTATGTATGAGTACGTCACTTTCTTCATTATACAGAGAAGCAAGCGTTGATCCTTTCTATGGTTATAACTGCCACTGTAAACAATAAAGCTAATAAAAGCGTTCAGTAACAAAACTGAAGCACGTGAAATTTGTTGGAACCTTACATACGTTGATTTATCAATGACTGGCGCTGACAGATGGCATGTAATTCATAATAATCTTGCATTAGGCTTGAATTAATACTGTCAAGGGTATATCGTTGAATCTTTTATACCTGCTTACTTTACTAACTCACAGGAAAGCACGTCATCATCGGAGAAATTTAAAGAAAGACAATGGGATACTCAGTTGTCAATGGCTTAAATATGGACGTGCATGTATCACCGTACATGTCCGCTTCGGTGGCCTAGTGGTTAGAGCGTCCGCCTCGGATGCAGATACACATCGAACACACACACACACACACACACACACACCGTATTTGACTTGCTGCTGTAGGTGTTGCTAACGCTAATAATCTTAAGTTACTGAAATCTGTATGACTTTGTGTGTGTGTGTGTGTGTGTGTGTGTGTGCTTTGGATTTTTAACGTAGCTTTCACAATTTTTCAGTCATATCTCTACGATGTCTGCAGTGTGGCAGTTTATAGTGATGTCTAGCACTGAGGCATCATGCCGCAGACATGTAGCATCATGTCCCAACGGTCACATTATCCTGACACCAATCCGACCAGTCCTAACACTAACCTCTTAATGCTGAGTGCCAAGCGAGATACTGAAATAAGAGACAAAAGATGTCCGTATCACATGACACGTTTTGGGTTTTTCTTTATGTCAGTATGATAGTTAGCTTTGATAGTTACTTCACTTGGCTTATTCTGTGCCTGAACATTATATCTGACCTTCGAAAAATGGATCAGGAACCAACGTCTACCGATATAGTCCGTATAAATAAATACAAAAATACAGTGATTCATCAAACAATATGACAATTTTAGCATCATCTACAATGAATGAATCTATGCATTTGTAAATATACCCATTTCATGGATTCGCAAATAACACCCCTCCTTTTTGTATATGCTTAATTTATGCTTATAACTCTGGCGGAAGAGGCGATCATTCTCTTGATTTAGATGGTGTTTCGATAAATAAATAATTAGAAGCATTTTCATCTTCCTCTCATTTGAAAGAAACTAACACAGGACTGAAATGTCAACACTTATTTTTTCAACGTTATCACGTGTAGTATACTTTTGAAAGAACAGACAAATATTGTCCATCCAACTTACCATATGTATCATGTTGTAAATTTCTCCTAATGATTCTGACATGTAGGAGTCCAGAACTTGTCTTAGATTTATGTTTAGCATTTGTTTTGTATGTAAGCTGTTTATTTCCCTGACAAGAAGAACTTTTTTACTCGAAATTTTGGGAAACCATTTAGAATTTGCGCCGTTCTGAAATGTTTGTGTCAAC
>JAECUM010065010.1:0-18466 GCA_016617855.1 Megalonaias nervosa | reverse complement strand
ATGATTCAGTGATTCCTATGGAGGTCCGTAGAATCTGAAATGACTGAGTGACTCATATGTAGGTCTGTAGAATCTGACATGATTCATTGACTCCTATATATGTCTGCATAATTCTGAAATGGTTTAGTGACTCCTATGTAGGTTTATAGAATCTGACATGATTAAATGACTCATATATAGTCTGTAGGATCAGACGTGATTCAGTGACTCCTATGTAGGTATGTATTATCTGGAATGATTCGGTGACTCCTATATAGATCAGTATATTATCACCAAGTGTGTAGACGTTATTTTCAATAGTACTGTATGTAAGAATATTCAAAACAAGTGTGCATTTGTTTCTGGTGGGTGAACTTTTCCTTACAATAAAATCTCTTTGCAGAGGTTCACGCTCTGTCCTGAAGGGGATGTATTCTTCCATGCAGTAGAGTGTTTTGAAGAGATGTATATTTCCTTACAATAAAGCATCTCCACAGAGGTTCACGTTGTTCCATGGAGGAGATGTATTCTTCATTCCAAGATCTACACAAATATGCATAGGTTCTTGTGTAATTTTGTTATAAACACAGCTGGAAAAAAAAAAAAAAAAAAAAAAAAAAAAAAAAAAAAAAAAAAAAAAAGTTTGCTGCTCCGTTTTCACATGAAGATTATGGTTAAAATAGTCATGGTTGTTCTGATCCAAATGTACAATGGTCATCCATCTTGTCCTTGAAAAAACTATATATCCTCAATGTTAGAAGTGAACTTAAGGTGTAGATACGAGCAATAAGTAGTGTATTAGAATAGTTGGGATGATGGTGGCAATGGTGATATGTTCTCACATTTATCCGGAACCAGATGAGCGCTGTTATATCGTATCATAATCATATAAATTGCAGGTAGTTAGGTAGTTCCGTAATTCTTTTTTTTTTGAAGACAGCACAATCGGTCTCAGACATGTAGACCAGGTCAGATACGCCATGCTGTCTCATGCGTGTATAATAGACCCGATACCAAATGTGGTCTCAGACATGTAGAATGGGGCCAATACAACGCACGGTCTCAGACATGTAGAATAGGCCCAATACAACACACGGTCTCGCACAGGTAGAATAGGCCCAATAAACCACACGGTCTCATATATGTACAATAGGCCTGATACCCCATGCAGTATCGGACGTGTAGAATAGTAACAATACATCTTACGGTTTCAGACATGCAGAATAGGTCCGATAGACCATACGGTCTCATATATATATAGAATAGGCCTCTTTCCGCAATGCGTTAGCACAAAGGTGGAAGAGGAACAATACGCCATAAAGCGTCAGACATGTAGAATAGGCTCGATACGCCATACAGTCTCATGCATGTAAAATAGGCCCAATACACCACACGGTCTTACACATATAGAATAGGCCCGATACAATACACGGTCTAAGACATGTAGAATAGGCCCGATACCACACGCGGTATCGTACGTATAGAATAGGAACAATATATCATACGGTCTCAGACATGCATAGTAGGCCCCATACTTCATGCGGTGTCAGACATGTAGAATATTCCCAAAACTCATTGTGGTGTCATACATGTGGAATAGCCCCTATACGCAATGCGGTAGCAGACATGTAGAATAGGCCTGTTGCGCCTTACTGTCTCAGACGTGTAGAAGAGGCCCGTACCCCGTAAGGTCTCAGAGATTTAGAATTAGGCCGATAAATCAGCCCCTCACACGTGATGATATTGATTAGCGGTTTAGGGGATGATATCACCTATTCATTAAATCACGCAAAAATCTGCAGCTCGTTCTGGTTGCACACATAGGTGTACATTTTATATACTTGCCGGTATTGCTCGCGGCTGGGGAGCTACCGTCGGCTGAAGGGCTCTTTTGGTGGCATGTACATTATATTTCTGGAGTAAATTCTATGTTTGTTGACTTGTAAATCCACGTGGAATAGCACAATCCTCTGTCCTGTGGCCATTTTTAATTTCGCGCCAGATATGGCTGTTACCAAGTACCGGTATGTGTTTAAAGTGTACGTAGGTTTGTTCAGGAAAGATCTGCATGCAGCAAAATTACACATTTTAATGAACAGGTGATATCACATCAATATATTGTCCATCAGTATCAATACTTATTTGGGGGCGGGGTTGATTTATCGGACTAATGTAGAATAGGCCCGATACCCCCTATAGTCTCAACTATTTAAAATGACGTTCTAGAGGAATATAGATAGTTTCCATAACTTTCTAAACAAAGTATTAGCATTCTTTTCAAGTGAAAATGATTTGCTTTGATAGTACAACAATGAAAAAAGAATTCCAACTTTCTTATTGACTTAAAGGGAAATACTTAGATAATTGCATTCAACAATTAAAAATGGAATTTTAGTATTCTATATAAGTGAAAGAGAGACAGATTATTTATACATCCATTAATTACGAAATTTTAAGTTTACACACACACACACACACACACACACACACACACATATATATATATATATATATATATATATATATATATATATATATATATTCTGATCCAAAAACAACACTCATACGCTCTCGTTCTCTCTCTCTCTCTCTCTCTCTCTCTCTCTCTCTCTCTCTCTCTCTCTCTCTCCAATGTTTACACTGACATAATATCCGTTTAATACAGATAAAATCCATCATGAAGTTAAATAGAGAAATATTACATCCAGGTTAAAATTCCCGTGTCAAACGTTGTGTAAAAAGCGGTAAGCAGTTTTGGTACAGACAATGAAATACTAATAACTTGAAATTTGATTCCAAATAATCCTATTCAGAATCAACTGACGTGAACATTTAATCAGCTTGTAATCTTTCTGCTCATTCAGGTTTGATATTGAGTTGTTTGTGTTTCTCTTCGGCCGTTTTCCTTTCATATAAACCTTGACGGCGTCCTAAGTGAAGGTTTAAGTCACTTTTGGTATTGTTCCATCGTTTAATAAATATATAAAATTAAACATTTGTAAATGTTAAACTTACAAATATGACTTGCATCAAATTCAATGAAATTTTTGAAAATTTTGTATGATACCTAGGTATTCTTTGTTTCAAATTCAACATAAATAGGTATACTTTCATATTGTTTAAGTATAATTAGAAATACAGACAATAAGCAGTTCGTCTCATTTTAAAGTAATGGTGAGCCACGGTTGCTCTGTTGGTAGGTCATTAGATTCATAATGTTTGGACCGGGGTTTCGATACCCACGTAAGCCGGATCAGTTCCCTCACTGTGTTGTAGTGAAAGGCAAATACATTCCATTTCCCTAGCATATTGCATATATTATCTTGAAAATTGCTGCTGGATCAGGGCTCGAACTCTGCACATCCTTGAATATAGCTGGAAGTATCATAGTAAGTGTGCCCGTTCCGTGTCCGTCCGAACATCAGTCGGTAACGCATTTTGCTTAAGTTTCACCATTAAGCCATTTAAAACAAGACGTTGTGGACAGGGAATAGATGCGTGTTTCATGAACGCTTTACTAGTTATATATCTGGGTCTCGTGTGATAAGCATGTGCTAATTATGTAATACATCTCGATACAAGTATGTACTAATTATGCTTGGGCCACGGGTGGCCGAGTTGTCTAAGGCGCTCGTCTTCACAGATCACTGACATCTCATGTCAAAAAACTTGCCAGTAGCTTCCCTTGGGTCGTTGGGTCTTCGCGTGATTTTTCCGGGTTCTTCCACCACCATATATACTGGCCTCCAAGTGCTGAAAATGGCCTTATGCCCAAGACAACAACAGCAACAGCTGCTCATTATGATTGTTATTGTATATCTGTGTATGTTTGTGTCGTATAATAGGCAGGTATTAATTTTGTTATATATCTCGGTCTCGTGTGATAAGCATTTTAGGAGTATGTTTTGGATGATTATATTAATTAATCACAAGCGATTTCGTTCATAGAGTGAGGTTTTTCATTCATCGTTGAACTAGGGTGGGTGTGAATATAAAATGAGTAAATTACGAGACATTTTGACGTCGAAATCTTTGTACAGAGTGGGTATATGTTCGCTTGAGATGGCACATAAATAAAATGCTCATTATTCTGTGTATTCCTATATGAATGAAGTTTATCATAAACATTATCACCATGTTCCTTCCAATATTAATATTTAATCCTGGGATTCCTTTCCTTTTTATATTGTATGAGAATACATACATAATGTTAATTCTCCGATCATGGACACGCCACCGACGTCTTTGAATCCTAACCCTACCCTAACCCATTTGAAGAGATTTACCAGCGAAAACACCAACCGATACTTAGAAATTTTGCCAGAAATCGTTGAACAATGCAATAACAACTGGCACCTCATCATTAAAATCACACCCACGGAAGCATCTTCGGCTGACAAAAACAAGCAGTCAGCGACGCCTTATTTTTAGATCCAAATTCAAAGTCGGTGACCACGTCAGAATTAGCAAACAAAAAACTAGTTCAAAATGGATGCACCCATAACTGGACCGAGTAAGTCTTCGTTGTCGATACCATTCAAAATACCATTCTGGTCACGTACATGCTCAATGATTCCACAGCAAAGTCCATACAGGGTTCTTTTTACGAGCAGGAATTACAAAACCAAAAACAAAACAAAACCTCTTCAGAGTCAAAAAAGTCACCTCAACCAAAGGAAAAAAAAAATATCTCTCGTCAAATGGTTTGGTTATCCCAAGCAATTCAACTCGTGGATTTCAACGACAACCTTGACACTATTGCTTCATTAGGCACCAACGCCTCGGAAATAATCTTATCATACTCCTCGCCTATGATCTTTCCATATACCGTCTTAGATTTGTCCGCATGCTCGTGAAAACCCATCACCTCAAAAATGCGCTTGAACACATACTCAAATTTTACAAATTTGACACGACCCACTAATTGAATCCGAGTAACCCTAATCAGCCAATAATAAAACTGATCTCGCTGCTGCGCTGACAAATTAAAACGCTTCAACTTATTTTATGTGGTATTGCTGATTGTACGGGACATTGATGACTATAACTACGTCTCACCCTCTCCTCATTCTCACAGTCGTCTTCACTCTTCTCGCAATGCATCATCTCAGGAACATAATTCAAATCCTTATTCGCATACGCTATACGCTCCTTCACACGCTTCAGTATCTCCTCAGACTCAGACTCATCAAAATCAACTATCGGAATATTGCTGCGAACCTCATCAATAGAACCCAATCGACCAACACTCCAGAGATAACATGGAAGAGACATGTAATTTATAATAGTGTTAGATTTTATAGAATGATTGCTCTACCTAAATGATCAATTTGTAAAATGTGGGTGGTGGTGGTAACATATTTGTCTGCACAATAGTTTTAATGATCTTTTTTTTCTCTATTATTTCATTTTATAAATGTTTATACTATGTCTCGTCCGATCTCTCGGTCGAGAAGAGAAACCAGGCCTTAGTTAATGTAAAGCTATTAAGTTGGAACGAGGTGAGTTTACTTTGTAATTAGCCAGCTGTGTACATAAATGTATATGTATTAGCTACAACAATTGTACAAATGGTTATAATATAACCAGTCATTTTTACTTGTTCTTCATGAAAATATATATAAAACACATTAGTAGGTTAAGGGATAAATTGGATTGAAACTAGGTCTGATGGTTTTGGAACATCCATGATCTAATTATTAAACAGACCGATATTTCCGTTGGGAAATCGTTTAACCTATAGCCATCGTGCTCGTGTATTTGCAAGTGCATTTTCACGTAGGTAATTTGCTTTCATGGTATGAATACGCAGGTGGTAAATGTAAGCAGTCAGCTTATATTTTTAATTCAAGTCAACTTACTAGGGCGAAGTTTTGGGAATATCTATGATCTAATTCAGCAGGCCCCCTCCCCTCCACCCCCACCCCCCCTCGGCTGCCGCTAATTGTTTCACCGCTTGATTATTCGTCAGGGAATTCTCTAACCTGCTCGCGTGTTTAGTTAGGTTATGTGAGTTCACGATATCAATGTACAGGTGACAAATGTAAACAGTGTGTCTATTTTTGAACTCGGGTCTATCAAAGTAAATTCACTTTGAATGATGTCCCAACATGTATGTAACTATAACGTGATTCAAATGACTTTCTAGATGAGTATAGCACCTGATGTCATATTGGATGTAAAAAATCTGATCTAAAACCAAAATCAAAAGAAAACATTGACACTGTGCATTATAAAATAAAACCAACTGTACTTTGTATGTCAACCAATAGTAAAAGTAAGTACAATTAAGAAATGAGGATTTAATTTTGGGGAGAGCTGGGATTTTCTTTCGAAGCAGGATATTTTTACTTTTACCTCAAGTTGTTGTTTTCAGATTGTCAAGTAATATAATAAATATAATCAGTTCTTTCTTATCACAAATGAGGAAGAATAATTTATTTTAGGCTACCTGGAGACCGCAAATTTTGTTTCAGTGTAAACCTAGCAGAGTATGAATCATAGGGGCATGGCTAGTGGAGACAGAGGGTGGATGACATCATCAGGTGGGTAAGTAATACGAATAAATCAGAAAGGCATACAGAGCTACATCTATTAATACTTTTGTTTCCTTTCATGGGGAATGGGACTGAGGGGGTCTTGCCGGCATAAAGAGATGATATCTTCTCTCTTATTTATCGATGGGGAGGTGGTAGGGGTAGGGTGAAGGACGTCATAGAATGGTCGATAAAATAGGAGCAGGAACGAAAGGTGCTAAGAGCTATAAGTCTGCTACTGAAAGATCAGCACTCAACAACAACACACTTGCACTATATTATCCACAAGTCATGTTGTTCAGGAAATGTAAGAAGAGGGATACTTGGCATTCCTTTCAAAGATGAACATGTGCAAATTGTAGTGCTGAACATTTTTTGTTGTTTTTGGAGAGAGAGAGAGAGAGAGAGAGAGAGAGAGAGAGAGAGAGAGAGATTAATATAAACAGAGAAACTACTTGCTGAATAATGTGAATCGACTTGCATATATGTGTGTATGTATTGGGAGTAATTTACTATTTTAAAGTGCCAAGAGTTGTGTTTTCGGTGCCCCTTCAACGATTCAAGAATTCAATAATAATATGGCATAGGCCCTAAATTAAAATTTAATTGATTAAATGTAGTTTAAGTAATACGCAGTGGATCCTTCTCTGGCCCCTTGCTGGGCCCCTCTTTGTCTCTTAGTGTTTCTATGCCTAGACATGATGTCATTGCAGACAATATATGTTAATAACCTATTAACTAAATTTAGATACGTTGTCATGTTGAACCAATCAGATGATTTTCCTTTGCAGGAACTCCGGAGTTCTTTCATACACTCCGTGTTGTTTTGCATTTGATACACTTTGTACAAGCTTAGCAGTTCCTCTCTGTTTCTCATTTGTGTTTGTCGTTCATTGTGCATTGGGCAGACCGTCTCAAGATTCTGAATAATTCTAAATAATAACGTCTATCCTAATCAGGAAGATCAAATGTGACTGAAACAAAAATCAATAGTTAATAGATGACACGGTTATGTATATACTGAATTGCTCGTACGTTTACATGAAGAGGTAGCACAATTGCAATTCTTTAAAAAAAAAACGATCTTCTAACACTAGGTTAAGGTAGCCCAACAAATACTGACTAATATGGTTAATTTATTTCCACGACTTAATAAATATTTTGACTTGTCAATGAGAAATATAAAATGGATATTCTGGAAGGTTTCAGATTCGTCGCAGAGTTACAGATTGCATTCGATGGTCATAACATGGAGATAAACTACCTTAAGACTGATAAATAAGGTGGTTAAAATGGCAAAAGTAATTACGTGTTTAAGTAACAAAATTAATTACTTGTTTGATGTGGATAAGTACACATCTGTTTACATCTAAAGTTACAATACATCTTGATGTTATCAAACATTTTACGGGGCCAATCTACAACGAATCAATCCCAAAACAAATATAATTTACTTACAGCAACGATCAGTTTAAACGTCACATCGCGACTCAGTACATAAAATAGTTGTTATTTATTTAACCATATTTATAGGAAAAAAATTGACATAAATCTGAAATCATGTAAATATTTGAAATGATCTAACCAATGTTGCATATTACTGAAAATAAAAAAATTCTTGTAATTGATAGACGTCTCACTGGTTCATTGGTGGCATCTAAAGACAATTTTTTATTTTTATGTTTCATACCGGTTAAAAGGATGACTTTGGAGGCAGCACAGTCTATTAAACCGAGTCAAGGCAGATAGTAAAAGATGGATTTTGTAGAACAAGGCACACAAAATATTTATTTAAAATATCATTATTGTGATCTGATCCTAAACGTTTTTTTTTTTTCCTTGTGCATATACATGTATCAAGTGTGCGATCAAATTAATATTAACAAAAATAAAATAAACTACCATGAGCTGAGCGAATGATTAGCCGAACAGTTTATAAATTGTGCAAGCAAGGTAGGAAACAAGCTTAGCGCAGATGATTATACGCAAGTTACGTGGATGACAGTGTCGGGAAGATACATTTGATATGCAAGTACATTAGAAATTATATAATGGATACAAATAAAGAGAAAGCGAGCAAGTGAGATAACATACAGCATGTTTCATAGAATCTTCTAAAGGAGAAAGATTCGAAGATGCAGTTTGATGGCGATTTGTTCATCAACATATCAACGATTGGTTGGGAAAGGAACCTACAAATACTTTTTAACATACTATAATAAAACAATATGTAATGCAAATATTTAGCAGAATCCTAAAGACTGGAATATAGAAGCATTTGACACAAATGAAACCAAAAATGATTTTGTTTCACAAAATCTAATTCATCAATAAATTAACACTCATTGCAGATCAAACGTCTTGACTCCAGTTGAAGCAAGTAAGGAAGATAAAGAATGATGAGCATGGATTAATCTAACCAATTACTTGACGACCGGTGAAAGAGAATTTACCAACTACAAAATAATGTTTTCATGTGCTACTTTTCTGTCTGTGCGAAGAAACTATTTAAAATGAAACAAATAGTTTTAGGCGATCCAGTAGTTGAGGACAGTAATATTCAGTATCCAAAATTAAAAGGGTCGTGCAGACAAATATAATCAACAGTGACACATGTGTACTAGTGAATGAAAATGGTATGATGTATCGATTTAAAATGGGGAACCAACTAAAATCATTATTTCATTAACATATGTGCTGTATCAAAACTTACATCTTGTACTGAGATGTTCCACGCAGGGCAGACAAGGCCATCGGCGCCAAGGGACGGAGGTTTCCAAACTGGAGAAAGCGGACGCATATTATATAAAACAACGGAATGAATGCCAATTGGAGCACAATAGAGTTAAATGATGCATATAATAAGTACAGGTGCTGATTGTAAAAGAAGGAACATCCCAAAAGCATCACAGTTAAACAACAAAGAAAGGGCACTGGAGAAAACATGATAGAAGAACTGAAGTATGGGCAATGTCTTATCTGGGTAATTAATTAAAGTCACATACAAAATAAAAAGAGTCATGACTGAAATATATGAGGTTGATTTTTATTACATTAAGAAGCTAAAGAACAGAGGTTTATAGCAGGTATACGAGATCTTGAACAACATAAAATCTATCAATAATCATAGTCGTTGATGCAATCAGTAAAACATTTAAACTTGTTTTCAATTTCATCCATAAGTAAGTACATCAGCTATTCACACAAAGAAATAGCACTGGCGATTGACACAAAGTAGGAACATCAGCGATTCACACAAATTAAATATATGTACATCAGCGGTTCAATAAAGTAAGTACATCAGCGAACGCACAAAGAAGTACGTCAGCGATTCACACAAAGTCAGTACATCAGCGATTCACACAAAGTAGTACATCAGCGATTCACACAACTATTTCAATAGACTATGCAATTTGACTGGACAAACATTAACATTTACAATTGTAAGTCATTCATTAAAAAGAACCAGTCTCAAACAGTTGCCATAAATGTAACCAAAATAAGTTGAATCGGAAATACATTTCATAATATAGAGATATACAGGCTTAAGAAAATTCTATTTTCACAGACATAGTATTAATTGAAGCTATGATACTGAACAAATGGTGCAATTGTCGTTGTGTAGGAGAGCCAGTATTTCTTGCAAAGCGAAGACGTCGCCATAGGCAAAGTGTTGCGAAGGAAGAACATACATAATTCATGTGTACTACCCACAGTACCAGAAGTTGTAAAATGTCACTTATCACATAGTCGCGGCATTTTACTTATAGTACGTGCATTTTCATATTTTGATATGACAAAATGTAAAATATCACTATGCGATTCTAGTTTGCCTACAAAAGCCCATTAAATTCTTGTTAAGTATCCTTGTTTCTGATTAACTGTTATCGTGGGAACAAATGCATTGCCCTGTCTTCTGGAGCTTTTTATTTTTTCTATTACTGTTAACATTTTGATGGCATTTTATTTAATCGTCTACCCAAAGGGAATTGAGGAATAAAGGTCACTCCTGAGTATAGCCCATTTCCACAAATGGGATGGTTACGCAATCTATAGATTATCATGCACAGAAAAATGGCTTTTAAACCCCAAGCAAAAACAACAGCAAGACATAAAATTAAGGAAATTGTTTAATTGATAGTGGGCTTGGGGAAAAAGGTGACGTAACACCAGTTACATGGAATCCACCCTATATATATAAAAGTGGTTTAAATTTTAACTTACAAGAGTAAATAAACTCACATTTGTACACAGACGATTGTGGGCATAAACCCTGAAAGAACGTTATCCAGCCCGCGTACATTTACGCCTTTAAAATAGTTCTTACTATGTGGCGCAATTCCGACACAAAATAAAATTTGCATATGTCTACTGTAGTCTATTATTCTAAGTCGAAAATATCCGGTCACAAATACATTATTGTAGATCTGGAATATTTGCATCCATCATATCAATATCCAGCAATTTGAATGCTTAGAAGTGAAACGGACAATCTTTCGCTGTTAAACATTTCTCTAAGCGAACTAAAAGTAGGTGACATCATACTGACCATGCCTAGACATTCTGTTTTGAAAATTATTCTGTTTGAATCGCATATTCTATTTATTCGGATGAACATTTGCTAATTCAATTAGAATTGGTGACAATAAAACTAGTAAACGTTATTAGTTATAAAACTGCTTGAAAGATTCCAGGGACTTTTTTATATTCGCAATAAATGAAAAGTGCACCAGCTTAGTCAGAATGCACGAAATTATGTCTCTTTCTTTCATTACGAGTTCCATTAAAAGAACGTATGTGATAAAAAATGTCAATTGGATAATGATTTAATAATACATTTATGGAACGCCTTGAATAATGCCCAGCCTTTGCTAGCATTGGTGAATCATTATCCTTGTTTTCTATACTACTTAACGTCAGCTCTTCATTAGTGAATATATTACTTGATAGGTTTCCACATGCATTGACATAGCTCAGTTTCAGTTTGTATTATGTGCCTTCATTTGCAGCCATTGTTTAACTAATCTTGGAGCGTTTATTTTACCTTTAATTTCTTTGTGTCTATTGATCTGCACGTTTAGTGGCCTACTTTAGATTATGTCGTACTTATGACGAGTTTAGGATATACCTTAAACAAGTATTTCATTCTTAAAATACAACATTATATGTTGTTGATATTTTACATGGTTCAAACCATCTGCTCGCATTATGCAACTAAATGCAGAAATTAATGTAGTAGTCTCCTCACAATTTTGTTATATATACTAAATTCATTTATTAGACTTATACAAGTGCCACAAATAATTTAGAAAAATAGAAAGTTTCATTTTGTTTTTTATCTTTGGTTTGTCCCAACAATTGTGTGCGCAAAACATAGAAAGTGTGCTTTGTCTCTTTCAATTTATCAGTTTAGCATTTGTTTGTGGTTTAAATGTATATACGTTCTAGGCTGTCTATACTCTAACTGCTGCCTCTATCAGAAAAGATGACGTGACCTCACACAGTTCCAGTGAGCCTACTGTTCACGGGTATAGGCAATGGAGACCTAATGGAAATGAATGCTGACATGGCCGGATCGGGCGGGGTAGGGGTTGTCCAAAGTTTTCAGACCCTCACCAAGCTTAAAATAAAACGTACACACACACAAACGTACAGTCACATGTCGCTTGAAATTTAACCATCGTTTTATTTACGGGCACGTTTATAGGGTATTATACACACATGTTCAGACTTTTGCTTTGGTGGCCTCCCACCTACCCAAACACTTCACCTGATTCAGCCTTGGCAAACGTAGCATTGCTAAATGTAAAGCTGTTTAAAAGTTTGTTTATTATGAGATATTACATGAAATAAATGACAGACTGTACACGATGTTATAAGACATGATGTGTGCGTTCCCGGTGCTGTATCTGATCTTGTAAATAAACTTTATGTTGATAGTGTTGTTGGCAGCACAAACCGAGCTCGAAGTAACGTCGGTTATATTCGACATCTTATTGATTCGACAGATAATCGTTGGGGTTTTACAGCGACAGCGTCAACACAATACCCTAGGAATAATCAAAATAATGCTTTTTTCGTTTAACAGCGCTTCATCAGGAGGTCTCTAGAGGACAATATATGGAGAAACGAGCAATTTTTGGATAAAAATACAATCTCTAGCAGCTGTTGCAATTTAGAAGTTTCATTTACGAGGACGATTAAATGCCGATGTCGGCCTCATATACAACCGGAGATTAGAGAGATTGACATATTACCACATGGACAACTCTGTACAGCGCAACGGGTGTTTATATCTCAACGAGTCAAAAGCTTACTATCGCTGATGCTAACACGGTTAACAAGTACATTCACTTTGCGATAAATGTTGTCAATGCAGAAAGTCCTTACCCTGTTTTGACAATGTTTCAGCTGTGCGCGATTGATAATTTAGTATAAACATCGTTTATAATGTCTGTTGATCCTCCGTTGATCAGAGTCGGAAAAGAATTTTAGAACACCATATTTGATCCTGAAATAAAAATAGAAATAGCTGATGTCGATCAGCTAGACCCCGAAAGCGCTAGAGAAGCTCAAGCAGTTAATGAAATCGCTAGAATGAAATGTTTAACACTCGAATCACCTGATCTACAAGAAAACGAAGACAATTTTGTTAGAGTTGCTGGTTAGCGAGGTCCACAGCTAAAAAATGCTATACGAGATTTGATATTATTAGCAAGTATTGTCATCCAAACGATTGCGAGGTACAGCGATTTCTAGTTGAATCGCTGTTGACAAAGACACTGCTTGAGATTAACAAGGAGAATTCTATGACAATCAACAGATCTAACCTCGCAAAAACAAAATCTTATGGTGGTAAGAAACAAGAACAAGATCGAATAAAAAAGTTCATGATGAACTTGACGAACTAGCTGAAATAAAAAATGGACTTTCAAAAAATCGAAGGATAAGAGATAGTTTTGTTAAACGTAGAATATTTCGTGAGTTGGGAATGGACTATCATGACAAAAAAAATTTACTCGAGGTAGCACATAATCATGATGACCCCAATCCGTTAGCGACAGAATATCTAATATTAGTATATTCTCTGACAAACAGCGATTATAAAAAAAAATATTCTTTTGAACAAATAAATGCGTCACTGGTAACAATAAATATTACTGAGTCAAAAATTGAGTCTTACAGCGATGCTGAACGAGATCTATTTTATCAAACACCCGATGACATAACAAGTATTAGTAATACTGTTAAACCTGTTGATTATAATATATTTGATCGTAATCTTGACAAAACAAATTTCATTGAAAGAATATAAAAATGAAGCTAGAAAGCTGCTGACAGAACCAAAGTATAAAAATATTAAAGATTTCATTGTTTGGTATATAAATTTGCCCGTAGATAACATCAATTTGGACACTAATAAACATGGACTTTTGTCTTTTGCAACAGCCTATACAATAATTGCACAACATATGGTACATAATAATATCAAGTTTAAAGATCTAACAGAAGTATTACATTCTATTATGTAAAAGATCTTTACCAAACTAACGTGAATGATGTCACCGAAATACCAACGATTTTTTATCTTCCATTTACTGTGATCCATAGAAAGTTGTTTGATGATGCTAGGTATAGATATGTATCATCAGAGGTATATGATGAATTTAAAAAACAATAGCTATAGGAGACTTTGTTATTATTGGTATTATCATCCAAACGATTGCGAGGAACAGCGATTACGAGTTGAGTCGCTGTTGACAAAGACACTGCTTGAGATTAACAAGGAAAATTATACGCCAATCAACAGATCTAACCTCGTTAAAACAGAATCTCATGGTGGTAGGAAAGAATACAAGATCGAATAAAAAAGTTCATGATGAACTTGACGAAATAGTTGAAATAAAAAATAGACTTTAACAAAATCGATGGATAAGAGATAGTTTTGCTAAACGTAGAATATTTCATGAGTTCCATATGGACTATGATGACAAAGAAACGTTGTTCCAAGTAGCAGATAACCATCATGACGCCAATCCGTTAGCGTAGATATTAGTAGATTCTCTGACAAACAGCGATTATAAAAAATATTCTTTTGAACAAATAAATGCGGCACTGATAGCAATAAGTACTACTGAGTCAAGGATATGCAATAATTCCATAACATATGGTACGTAACAACGTTAAGTTTAAAGATTTGACAGAATTTTTAGATTATATTAATGATATGAAATTCTTTACCAAACTAACGTGAATGATGTCACCGAAATACCAACGATTTTTTATCTTCCATTTACTGTGATCCATAGAAAGTTGTTTGATGATGCTAGGAATAGAGATGCATCATCTGAGGTATATGATGAATTTAAAAAAAAAACTCTTGTTGATCCTGTTAATAGTAAACTTAGTGATCTGGTTAATAAAGCTGTTGCTGATAAAACATCTATTTTTGAGCGTTTTGTTAACAAAGTTTAATAATGACTAAGCAAATTATCATCGACATCAAACACATAGCATCAAGTCTCTCAGACAACGACAGCAACGAGCTGATAAAATATTACAGGTACTATCATAAAAAAACCTTATTGTATCAGACGCGCCAAAAAATATTACATCAGAATCATAATGTGCTAAACTATATCCCGATTGTGTTAACAACAGCACGAATATCATCAGCAGGAGAACAGCAAATCCATTATTGCTGATAGTGTCAGCAGCAGGTATTGCGTTATCAGCGATCAACACAAAAAAAATAGAGCCAAATTATCAGAGCAAGAACGCTTCTTGTAAGACAGTAATAGCGACTTACAATAAAATATTGAATCAACTTCGAGATTATGTCAGAGGTTAAAAGTTTATAATGTTAGATCTGATACAAGAACTACAAGTGAAAGACGATTTACTTGTTGATATGATATCAAACAGAGCTTTGAAATATGAGAAACAATATTCGGTAAATTTTGTGTGAAATATGAAATACAATGGAAGATGTTCCATTGGAAGATACCATGTTAAAGATGAAGAGAATTATCTTTCAGGGTAAGAATATAACGATTATACTTAACAACGTGAAGTATAACACGTACTTTAAAAATAGAAACAAGATAAAGTTGTCTCTGGTTTGCAATGATTATTCAGAATATTTTAATAAATTTGCTATGATCACAAAAGAGCTCCTAAAACTATTCACAATCTTTATAATCCAATATGGCAAAACAAACACACAAACATTACAGTTGATGATGAGCTAAAAAATGTTACGTTAATAAGACAATAGTTTCTAATGGAAACTTTATCAAAATGTTAGAACCTGATTCTCTTATAAGCGGTAGAATAAATATGTTCTTGTTCTGTCCTGATGATGAGAGTTATATGATAGCAAAAGCTGAAACGTTAAGAATATCTAGAAAAATCTCAATCACATTTTGTGTGAAATATCAAACAATAGATGCAATAAAAGTAATTTGAAGTAATTTTGTGTGAAATATATAAGTAGTGGGCTACAAGGGGTGTTTCGGGATCAAACCCCTATTTTGTTTGACGACGGCGACGATTCAATCGCATGTCCTCGACTGGTAAACGATTATGAAATAATTCTGTGGTCTCAACAAAGTTGTTTTCGCATTTGTTTAGACTAACTTGAGGGGGACTATGGAGGGGGAAAGAATCATGTTGTCGTCCAATACAAAATAGGGTTTTGGACCAGAAATCCTCTTATAGACCACTACTCGAGCTACATTTCCCCAGTGCAGTAAATTTACATTACGAAAGCCATGAACTTTTGATGGCTACTGGAATGCAAAGTGACCGAGTTAACGAGGGAATAGACAATATCATATTATTTAAGCCCATGTGAAAATAACTATCTTCATCCATTTCTAAGACATTTACAGAAATACACTTTTAGATGAAGCGCTGATAAACATTCGCGATGCCATTTGAAACTGCAGTTATTCTTTGACCGTTATTATGTTTGGTCCTAAAAGAAGAACTTATTACTGACCAATCTAAGTACTTGTGAATAGAACATTCATTATCCATTTTTCACGACACTTACCCAAAATACACTCTTAGGTGCAGTGCTTATTAATATTCGCGATGCCATTTGCAGCTACAATTACCCTTTGGCTGTTATTATCTTCGGCCATAAAGGAGGAATGATTACTGAACAATGTATACTTATCTTAATTAAAACCTACAGGCCTGTATTTTCATCACAAACTTTCAATATTTTGAAAACCTCCGAGCTATTAAGTACATTGTGAATATTAAATCAAGTAACAAATCTGACTTGCACATCTGTTCATCTGATGTGAATTTATGGTAGCATAAATACGGAACCGACGATTTAATCTTCAGAAAAAGAAGCATAGGAGATGGAAGGGCCCAGGATGTTTTAAAACTCAGGCCTCCACATCGGTTGGAAAATATTCTTGCTCAGGATTTTGGAAAGAAGGAATTAATTTAGTTTAAAAAAATATGATAAGACAAAAGAAAAAATATATTCCGAACTTCCACCCCACCCTGGCTTTTACATTAAAAATGACTTAATTTCTCATAGCACTCTAATAGCACTCTCCTATTTTTGCATGAAAGGTACATAAGAAAAAGATTTATGTATAATGTATAGTGGCAATGCTTTCCTTTGATATTAGTTTTGGATCGGGTCTTTGCATCCCATATGATAGCAGGTTTGGTGCTCATTTAAAAATCATTAAAATCACGTTGCATACAAGTAGGAACGCCATTCATTGTAAGTTTATTTGGATACAGGCACGTTCAAAGAAAGTGGCACTGTTTACATTTATCACCTGTGCATTGATATCGTGCAATTACAAGACCTACAAGTTGATCCTGTTACAAACATATGAACATACCTATATGTTAAAGGATTGCACAGGATTGTTAAACTTGGGGTATTCTATAACTAGATCATGGATATTCTAAACGTTTCGGCCTTGTTCATTCTAACTTCATCGTTATGAAGCCAATGAATTTAATTTATGTTTTCACGAAGAACAAGTGCAAATGATTGGACATGCTGTAGTCTTTAGCATCTTTTTGCTGCACATAGAGATTAAAACATTCATAAATACACAGATTACTTTTTACCACTCAAGCGTAGATGATGTAAATAACACTAAATATTTGGCCACAAAGTTTTAATCTACCAGGACAGGTTCTGTTCCTTTGGCGGTCGGCCGCCATTTCGGGGGGAGGGGGAGGGGGAAACTGAAAGGTGGATTGAAAGATTGAAAACTATATTCTTGCTCTCATTTCTATAACAATAACGTATATCAATTATATTAGGTGACAAAACAACCTATTCTGAAGTAAGACAACTATTCTGGTTTGAAAGAAGCTATAAAACCCCACCCCACCCATCGCACGACTCACCAAAACCTAAATGGTCTGTCCCTTCGATAACAAAATTAATGCCTCTCCAGAGACCATTCTGTCTCTTTTCACGTGTATTTCTAAATTAAAAATACGCAATGCATTACGTTTATACCGTACCATACATTATCATGCGTTGAGGCAGTTAAGTGTGTTGAAATATGCATGCACACATAGTTAAACGTGAACGTCAAAACAGTGTTCTCAGAGAAAGCTTAGAAACCTGGAAACTCCCTTTTGATAGCGCTATTTTTTCTATCTACCAGAAAATCAATATTCTACATAGGTTCAGCTATTTAAAATATTTTAATGGCAATCAATTGTAAAGCTCATGATCATTATGTCTTGCATAAAGGTTCATATTTTATTTAAGACATCTTCAAAACATTGTAAAAATGCTGTCCAACGAATATTTGCTCGTATTTAGTCTTCGTGCTTGACCAGCATGTCAGGCGTAGAAGTGGTAGTAGAATGAAAAATGGGCAAGATTTTCATAAAGTTATTAAAACCAGCTGGAAGGTTTAAATTAGACTAAAATATTATTCACACACACA